>JBBPDC010033805.1:0-12147 GCA_037974485.1 Hemigrammopetersius urotaenia | reverse complement strand
GTGTGTAGTCACGTCTGAGTCTTTCCCCTACGCTACAAAGCGGGCCCTGACCAGTCCCTTGTCTTCCAGCGTGACATTTACTGTATTTTTATTACAAAAAATACATTAAATTATTACTGCATTTACCCTGCTTACAGGGTATATACCAAGAAAAACGCCTGTGAATGAATTACAGTGCAGTCTGTACAGTGGTAATATCTGTATTTACATTCTAGCACTGCCAGAGTTCAGTGTAAACTGTACAGTACGGATACAAGTTTACTTTATATTTTCGTTAAGGGTAATGTATTAAAATTTAAAATGAAAAAGTTTAAAATTAAATTAAAGTGTTTGGGGAGCATATTTGGGGGAATATTTGGGGCATTTAAATAGGCATTTTAGACATTTTTACCAAAACACAACAACACAGTTTTTCACTATATGCGGGTGCTCTTGGAACGTAACGAAAAGCAATCTTGGCCTCAATAGGTAAGTAGATTACATGTAAAAGGATACAACTGATGGATTCCATTAAGGGAAGCACATCAGCTTTCCCAGCTACTAAATACTTTTGTCATTAAACAAGCTATTAAAAAATGCCTGTTGAGTTCTTTGGGCATCCTCACTGCCTTTTGCGAAGCTGTGTGTGACCCATGTGCATTTAACATTCTGATACCCCTGTATGGTTGAAACCTGGGACTTGTTGCACTCTAAGGGTGCAACAAGTCACAGATACATATACACTGATCCTTAATAAAATTAAAATCCCTGACAGGCAACGTGAATTATCATTATTTTGTTACAGGGTCACTTCTCAAGGGGTAGGATGTATTTGGCAGCAAGTGAACAGTCAGTTCTTGAAGTTGATATGTTGGAAGCAGAGAAAATGTGCAAGTATTAAGACGATAGAGACTGTGATGTCAAAGGACCTTTAAAACAGCAGGTCTAACAGGGTGTTCCCGGTACACTGTGGCTATTAGGGCGCGAAGGCCAGAACATCTGGTCTGATCCCAGCAATAAGCTACTGTAGAACAAGAGGCTGAGAAGGTTCACACGGACAGAAAAGAGTCAGAACACACAGTGAAGTGTGATTCGGGAAATGTTCTGCTGGGAAACCTTGGGTCCTGGATTTCATGTGGATGTTACTTTGTGTTGTACTACGTATGTAAACACTGCTGCAGACCAAGTACACCCCTTCATTGTAATGATGTTTTCTAACAGCTAGGGGTGTAACAATAGTGAAGTGAAAGTGAAGGTGACCATTTGTCATATGTGAACAGACCACTGCACACAGTGCGAACAGCACGAAATTCTTCCTCTGCATTTAACCCATTCACCAAGTGAAGCAGGAACACAGCGCCCGGGGAGCAGTGTGTGGGGACGGTACCTAAGCGGTGCCTAGCGGTCTTGGGGATCGAACCTGGACTTTCTGGTTGCAGGGCAGATGCATTAACCACTGGGCCACCCAACTGCCCCAATACAATTAACTCATAATTCGGTTTGATAAACGACTCAGGGCTCACTGTTCAATACACTTAGATTGAAAACAATTCAGCCTCACAATATTTATTACTGATTTGAATTAAGAAAATGCATATTTAGTTCTGGCACAATTTACTAATGAAAGTAGAGTGGGAAGGCAGGGGCTGGTGCTGTATCACATGAATGTGTTTGGCACTGGGGACCTATGCAATACTAGGCACGTGATTTTCATATTATGGCTGCTACTCAGTGCTTGCTGAGTGTAGAATAGACTGATTTTATACTGTGTCCAATATTTTTCTTACTAAAACCAGTGAACCTTTGAGCACTCATGTATCTGTTCATTGACCACATGACTTCTGTGATTTGCTAGTGTGTCGTTTGTAATAGATAAAACTACACTGAGTGAAAGTGACAATCCTTTAATCCCAAGAAGTCGTTTTATCTGTCTTATATTTATCATAAATCCCCACTGATCTGCAAACTAGTGACCAACATGAACTGTGTTAGTGTGTTCAAATCCCCCTGCATGAAAATATTAGATTATGCCTTCTTATTATGTGTTATGTCAGGGACCAGGAAATGTGCATATCATCAGTTTGGGATGTCCCATGTAAATACAATGGGCAGTCTAATAAAACTGGCCAGCATAGCACAAATTCATCTACAATACACTGTATAAACTTGCAGAAGAGTGAAAAAGTGAGTAATGTTAGGTTCCATTTCCACTTAAATTTTACCCGCCCAGTGGGAACCAACTTCTGTTTGTCCGCTGAGCAAAAAAGGAAAAAAAATAGAATTCACAAAATTTGCCATCATGTTATCTAAAGATCAGAGCAGATTACAGACTGCTTGTTGTTTAATAAGATTCAAGAGCACCAGTGGAACTTGATGCTGCTATCAGACGAGTCTGAGGGTGTAGTAATAAATCCCTTAAACCAGCCATCCAGCCACAGCCATTCTCCATTATACTGTACTCCTACGATCAAGGTGTAGTCTAGTCTAGTCTACATGTGCCCCAAAGGCAAATGCATACCTTCTTCAATACCTAGGCTATACACTCCAACACCATAACCCTCATTTACCCCTCTTTCACCCACACATCAATACACTCCCAAGAGCTAAGCAGCTTCCTGTCATGTGTCACAAACATGTGCAAGGGGGAGGCTAAAAACCACAGCCAGGCCAGGCGTCCAACACCGGTCAAATTACAGAACCTTGCTGTCTTCTGGCTGCACTCTCTAACTGTCTCAACTCCAGTCTGAGCAGAGCTTACCCCTTCTACACTGATCTAGGACCAGCTTCCCCCACCGAACATTACGCTTATCCACTGTAGGAGAAACCACCGCTCCTTTTCCACCCCTCTCTGCTATAAACGAAAGAGACTGAGCAGCAGAATCACAGACTGTCAAACCACAAACTGAGGGAAAAGGAAGTGCTAGCTAGCAAGAGACCACTCAGAACTTGCAGGGCGTTGGCGCAGGGCTACATACGGTGAGCCTCTTTTACTTCCGCCTCTGCAGAGAGCACTCAGACGACGATCTGAAATTTACCAACAACCTCAAATTCATTTTCTAAAATCCTAAATGATACGGCCTGGAAAATAAGGGTGACCTAACGCAAACTGAGGTCTCATGACTGAAAAGGGCTAACTGTTTCTCCAGATGTTGGTCCTTCCTCATTTTGCTCCAACACAAATGGAGGGAACCCAGGGCTCCAGCTGATGTGTATTAGGCCCCTGTGTATAAACCCACTTAGCAGCATTTACGCTACACCATCGTGGCCTTTTTCTGAACCCAAAGTCTGTGCATGAGCGCAAACACCAGCTTACTATTGACTTTGACATGACATTTTGGAGGCCTAAATAGAGTCTTCTGTTCTTCTCTGTCCCAGGAAACACCACAAGACTGAAAACATGCAAGAGCAGAGCACCAGCAGCTGGACTGTTAATAGAATATGTGTCCTGCACTTTCAGTTAAGGATGTTTACTTGGGCCAACCGTATGAAAATGAACAGTAAACAGGAAATATGATAGACTGCATGTTCAGTAGATTGACAATATAGGAATATGTCCCTGCAAAGAAAGGGTTTTGACTAAAGGTGTCTAAAACTACAACAGAAAAATGAAAACTACAACAGAAAAATCATTTGTGGTAGAAAAGGTAAGCAACCAGTCTTTCTACATATTTTAACTGTATTGAGGAACTGTATTCCTCAAGTATGGAGGAAGACCATATACTGTTACAAAGTTTTAAGCCTCTTTTCACATTAGATCACAATTTTTTGTAGGAAAGTAAACACCAAGCAGACCCAAAGGAAAAAGCCCAGCTGAAGAAGAGCTCAGAGGATGAATAGTGTATTGAAGAGAAGCACAGGAAGTAGACAGAAACAGCCCGAGGGAGCTTCTTCACCCTGGCTACTGTTCCTCCAAACACGGGCCCTGAATACATAAGTTTGCATCAGAAAGCTTTTAAGGCTCAAGACACAGTCTGCAGCCATTTTTCCCGCTGGGTCCTCTCCTACAGCCCCGTTAGCACTCCATCACATCCGAGGACCTGCACCTCCCTTTCCAGAGTGCTCATTCATCATTTATGAATTAAAACACATCCTCCAATCCACTAGCCGGGACAGAGAGAGAAAAGACGCCTTGCAGACCGAACCAACCAGAACTCATTTGGCTTGAAGGGTATAGTGGAGGACGGAACCAAAGGAGAGAAGAGGGAGCGCGTATTTCTGCACACAAAGGAGCCGCTGCAGCAGCATGGTCCATGTGGTCCCCGGCTGGTCTGGTCTTAGGAATTAAAGAGAGATTAGGACCACTAATACCACATGACCCTAAATCTTCCCAACGCAGTAACATCGCTCTGAACGCACTGAAATTAAAAAAAGAAACGCTGAGCAGGCTGTGCCAGCATCAGTGGCTCAGGGGGGACACTGGAGAAAAGATGAGACCCAGGAAAGCCCTGCGTGTGCAGGTGAGAGAGAGTAACCATACACAGGTGTGTGAAACGAATTAAAATGCACTAAAGAGGGGTCCAACAGGGACGCTAGTAGCAAGGGCACTGGGGGTGGGTGTTACTTACCACAGCCACGGAGGAGCGCACCGCCTCGGACACACTCTGCCTCAGCTCCGCCGCCGTGCCCGGTTTACTCAGCCTCTTAGTGAATTTCCTTACTTCAGACATATTTTCCTTCTTCTCTTTCTTTTCTCGTCCTTCACGCGGACCAGAGTCCCCTCGTTTTGAGCGAAAAATGTGAAAAAGACATGCTGCCCAGGTTCAGGTGCGAATCTGACAGATGTGGCGACTCACGGGCTCTCAGACCGACACGAACACGCATACACACACACAGACCTCCTCCCGCTCCACCTCTCGTACGAGGTTGCCAGATAGAGCTATAAAGCGTCCAAATGAAGTAAAAAGAGAGTGTAAAAAGAAAATATGTTGAATTTTGTTTCATAAATAATTATGTTTAACACGTATTTTTAATACTACGTTTAAAATAAATAAATGTTAAAAATCACGAACCATAAATCATCTACGAATAGTAGAAATGAAAGTTATATAATGTTGAAGTAATACATAATCAGTTGTGTTGTGATTTCATTATTTATTTTGAAATCAAAATAACATTTTTAATAAAAAAAACTTTGCATGGTTCACTGCAAATGAATGGTCACAGTACCTATTCTGCTCCTGCTTCGACAGGACAGCTGCTTTTTGCATTTTGCATATAATGGAAAATGCCTATCGTTATCATTTGTTTATTTAGTCCATAGTTATATAAACAAGTAGATTTATATACACCAAGTAGAGCACTGTGGAATTTACGGTGTACAGTATATTGCCTAAGAGGGACATCTTCTGGTCATATTTGGTAGTGCACAACAGGCCCATCAGGCAGGTGTATGTATGAATCTTGGGGTCAACAGTAATATTAATATTTCCACTTTGGCTTTGAACTACAACCAGGAATGTCCTCGTACGCTAAAATGCGAGCGTCACTTCTCTTAATCAGAAACATTATAATAAATAAACTAATATGTGACTACTTTTTGCTATTCTTGTATTCTGTCTTATTAAACCAATAAAAAAAGAATTAAAGTGATTTTCAGAGAAATACTATTTCGGTTTGAACTTACTGCAAAACAGCACACTTATATTTTCCGCTGCTTCCTATTAGGGCTCTCCACAGTGGATCAACCATCTCCATTTCTTTCTCTCCTCTGCATCTTCCTCTCTCACATCCAACAGCTCTGCTTCATGTCTTTTCCTTACTGCCACCATCTCTAAACCATCAAACACAGCTGGTCTCACTACAGTCTTGTGTATCCTCCCTTTCACCCTTGCGTTACCTGCCTGTCACAAATCAGTCCTGCTACTCTTCTCCACCCAATTCCACCCCACCTGCTCTCTTCTTCACCTCTCTTTCACACTCCCCATTACTCTGGACTGTTGACTGAGTATTTGAACTCCTCCACCTTCACCAGCTCTACTCCCCGCATCCTCTCCATTCCGCTGTCCTCCCTCTCATACACGCAACGGTATTCTCCTTTAGTCCCAATGACCTTCATTCCTCTCCGTTCCAGAGTGTATCTCCTTCTCTCCTGGGTCTCCTTAGCCTGCTCTCTCTCTCACTACAGATCACAATGTTACCTGCAAACATCATAATCCACAGGGACTCCTGTCTGATCTCTCCTGTCACACTGTTAATCACCGTAGCAAAAAAGAAAGGGCTCAGAGCTCGTCCTTTAAAACAAACACACACTTCCATTCAGGATCAATTTATTCAATGAAAAACAATTTCAGCATTTTTAACCATTTAAGATATATAAACGAAGGTCAAAAAGCAGTAATACTAAAAAAAGTGCCAGGCTTTCTTATTGTATTCTATATGGTTAGTCTTATTTTTTCTTTTATCAAAATATATTCTTATCATTTGTTCATATTTACAAACTGAATATTATATACACGGCTCTATAAAAGGGTAGAAAATATCCTACATTATATGTATATACAGCGGATATACATTCTGTATGTATATACAGTCTGTTTCTTATTCACAGATACACATTATGTACACTGTAAATTCACATCATCAGATGTCAGTTGATGTCCGACCATTTCGTTTCGGACCTTGAATCCAGTTTTCAGGCCCGCGTTTGTAATATCAGACAGTTAATTGAACTGACTGACCACAAAAACACTAGCAACTACCAGAAATTGGATTCAGCAACTGAAGACTTGTGCTTAAGAGTCTCCTAACTCTGCTCCTGGCTAATCCATAGTATACCAATTTCCAGCTATGTTGAGTGAAAACTAGAAATGCTGCTAGAAATCAATGAAAACTAGAAATGCTGCAGTGCTGTGGGCTGTGACATTAATGTTTTAGAAACTCTCCTTTAGAGTTTCCTCCTGGAGATAAACTATCTGACAGTGTTCAGTTCAGTCAGTCTAAACACTACCGCACCTCATCCAGCCTTCTGAGGACATAGCTGGACCAGGAGTGACAGTGGTTAGAGCTGGACTCTGCAGGAAGGTAGATCTCAAAGACAAGGGCTGGTGACCACTGTACCAGGGATTTCTCGCTCTTTCTCCCTCTATTTCACTCAATTGCACTTAGTATGAAGCTGAAACACTTTACGGCTGAGGCTGGCTCTCCATGGCTTCACTAAACTCTTCGTGTTGACCAAAAGATGGCCTTTCCTTTCATCCTCGTGCCCCGCAACAAGATACTCCTTCCCTACAGCAAGAGATGGACATATACAATAGATTTTTCAAATTTCAGTACTATGCAAACACCTTATGCCACACAAAAAAATTATTACACATAAAGTTATTTATCTAGACAATAAGTATTAACTTGCTAAGCAAAACACTGAGATTTTAATCAATACAAATAAACCTGCAGTAAACTGTGATTTTACATTTGTCAGGGAATCTATCACCACATCTGCATAGAAGTACTACTACTGTGGATTTTTGTTTAGAATTTTTTTCATTAGCTGGTGAATAGAGAAGGAAGACAGATGGCAAGCGGTAGGAAACCAACTCTCTTATTGCAGCCTCAAGAGAAATATAATGTTGTACTGCAAAATATCACTTAACACAATTTATATTGTGATTTCTTACATCAGCACCAAGTCTGTAACAAAAGTTTTCATCGATTGATTGCATATTTAACACTTACTACCAAGATTGTTTAGCCTAAGTGCTGCATTTGATCTTGATACCTCACAACGTGTTTGCACACTAACCCGGGTAAAGTACAGGGCAGGTACAGCCACTTGAGATCCAGGACTCTGGATACAGAGTGAGAGATCCCTGTGTAAGCCTGTGGGTGGAGTGGCTCCACAACACCTTCAGAACCTTCACATCCACTTCTGCATGAGACCCCTTATCATGTGCTGCTAGCACTCTCACCTTCAGAGCTGCAAACACAAACAGAAGAATCAGACACTTACATAATAATCACAATTGTAATCAAATTTAAGTGTACACAACTGACCATATTCTCCAAGTCCTAAAACAGCAAATTCCTTGTATGTGTTCGCTCACATACTTGGCCAATAACTGTTTTAGCTAACTGTTTTAGCTAAGCCACATAGTTTTGCCCACATTTTTAGACAATAGATATGTCAAAGTTCCAGAAACCCCATTAGCAAATCTATTTGAAATGTATTTCTTTTACACAGTTTGAGATACATGCATGAAGTTTGCATGATGTTGACTGGTGAGGGATGAGCTTTCATTACACTGGGTAACACATTTATATGGTCTGTTTCGTTGCAATTTTTAATGTTTCTTAGTCAAGTTTTGCTGATTCAGAAAATCAATTTTTTCCTACCTTCAATGGTTTTAGAGATAAACTAAATTATATGTTTCTTATACTGTAATACTACTATTATTTTCATATTAGTCTCACTGATGGGTGTCTCACGCTCAATGTGAGAGTTGGCAACCCTATTATCTACATGTACAACAAACAAACAACATATTAATATACAAAGAGATAAGTATAACAAAAGACCATGTCAGCCAAGCCAACAAGTTTATTTTTTTTATCGTTTCTAACTAAACCTTTGAAGCTACATGAAAATAAATGGTATCACCAAAATCAGCGTGCCTAGATTGTATAAATGTAATGAAATAAATGTTTGTTGCCTGGTGTTATTTGCTAGTTATAAATAGCCTTCTAGATCCAATGCAAAACTAAGAAAACTCTAGGCTTGATTCACCTAATTTGGGTCAAACAGAATTGTGTAAATTGTTTTGCAAACTAGAATGTTTATAATTGTTTTTAAAGTTTAAAACAGTGCCTCTGCAGAGTTCCACCACATTGCCCCAATCTTTCTGTGCAATTTCATAATTCTCTGTTTCTCACAGTGTATGTCCAAGACTTGTTATTTAATGGATGTTCACTAGAACACAAATATCCTCATGCTTGTCTGAGCAGGGATAGCCATCCTAAATGCACCAAGCATGGCGTAAAAATGATAAGTGCTGGAATGTGTCTGTAGGTTGGCACTGTACTAAGTCTGCCTGAAAATGCTGGTACTAACCATATGAATACTTCATAGCGCAGAAGAGTTTGCGGTTTCTTAGGGATTGTTGTTTACACACACATTTCTCTGCAGAGAGAGAGAGAGAGAGAAAACACAACAGCAATTATCATATTGACTGTCAGTTTATATCCGTTGTCAGGACGATATGAAAACAGGCATGACATTTAAGTGGCACATACCCTATCCAAACAAAGCAAACTGCAGAGAAATAAGACCGAGCTGATGGTAGTTAGTGCTCCATACCTGGAAAGGTTAAGACAGAGAATAGTTCTTCCGCTCGAAATAAGGTGTTATTCTGATGGACATTTGGCCTGCGCACACAAATTTTAAACATATTAAACATATTAAATCACTGAGTCAATGCAGAATGTCCCACCAACACAATATTAGGAGGTGATTTCAGTTGCACATAAGTATTTTTATAGTTTTCAGGTCATGAATCTACAAAAACACACATCCACTAACCCTGTCATGCAGTCTCCAGTGTAGGGATCACAGTCGCCTGCACAGTGGCAAGGTCTGCAGCCATAAGCACCAAAACCCCAGTATCCTGGTGAGCACTGGTCACAAAATGGGGCGGCCGTACCCGGCTTACAGGTACAGCCATAACTGGGCTCACAGTTGTCAGCACCAACTGGGTCGCATGCACAAGCTGCAATAAATAAAAAGGAAAGCACATTAAAAATATATAACTTACAAACATATTACAGTATACCCTATCAGCGTAGATATACTATCCATGAAGCCAGGGGGTTTAAAATCCATGTACACAAGAATAAACTATTCCCCAGGCCTCTACGTGCTATAAAAAGAACTTTACATTTATTGTATTTCAAAATGCATTTATCATATAAAAACTAACAATAAGTAGAATGTGGGATTTCTTATATGTCAGTATATGTCAGACATCTGGCAAGAGAACATAAAAGCATATGTCGACATATCATCATCTGTCAGGATAAAACAGGGCCTAATTCTGGCAGAGTTCCTAAGATGAATGAGGGTAGTCTTATGGTGTGACTTCAAACATCCTGAATAACACCAAAGCGTCCTCAACTCAGGCCCATCTGCACAAGCCTGAACTATTTAATATACATTTTAAATAGTGTTTGACTTTAAAACCCTACCTTTAGATCTTACTCCAGCATTTCAGTGAGACTGAACCCAAGTCTCTGATTAAACATTCTTAAAGTCAACCTTCAATCGAAATCGACCATTTTGTCATCATGTTTAATATGATTAAAAATATGGAATTTTAAAACTAAATTCTAATCTTCCACCAAAATGTAAATACTTTTGCTGTTTCCTACACTTTTATTGCATCGTCATGCAGGAAGAATTAAATTACTATATGTTAAATAACTATATGTTACAACCACCACTCCTATATGAGGTCTTTAGAGGAAGAGTGGACAGAGTTTCTGTTGTTTTGAGAAATCTGACAGTGAAAATCAAGGTTGCATGGCGAATCAAAATATGTTTTAACATATTTAACATATTTTAACATGTGTTTGATAGAAAGCTAACAATAAGTAGCAATAATCTAAATGAAAATATGTACAATTTCTTATAGATGGTATTGACGTTGAAAGTGAACTTGGTCCGCTTTTTCCACTTTTTGTAAATGCTCAGCTAGCTCAGAGATGGTGTGTTTTTTCAGTTTGAGTGACTTAGTATGGTTTGGCCTCACCTACACCTATTTTTCACATACACCCTGAAATTCTACAGTATAATTTACTAATTCAAGTGACCCTTCCGTGCAAATTATCCAGACAAGACCCAGCAAAGCAGCCCTGAGTCTATAAACTACTTCCACCAGGTTCAGGGTTGTTTTTCAAGGGTTTTGGTTTACCAATAAGTTCAGTAGTGCTGAACATCCAGCTGAGCTTTAGCGAATTTATAAGGATGAGTAGCGATGTTCTTTAGTACAGGAGCTTTTTTCCTGTGTGGAAAACTTTTATGATCATATGTTATCATGTGTTAGAGACCTGACAGATGTTAGGGCAGGTCCTCACACTGATCTCTGAAGGATGCCTACTCCACTTGTTAAATATCTGCTTGATGTTTCCACAAAGATGACATTCAAATAATCTTCAGAAGATCTCTACAATCTCTTATTTAGGTAACACTGCACCTGAACAGAGTTCTGTTGTCAAAACAGCACTCAACCTGAAATTCCTAAATTCCTGACTACATTTACTGTTTCCAGGTCATTATCCTTAAAGGTCATTTCCTTTTTTAAATTCAATAACAACTCCCATGTAAACTATTTGTTCAGTATATATATTCACATCAAAATCAATGAAGGACATTTCTGCAGAAATGCAGATAATTTCAAAGGATCCAAAAAGATTCTCACAAATGTATTATGCATGAGACTTGACCATCAAGGTAATATTATCTTCCAGACAAATTGGAGACACTTCAAAGAGAACAATGCACAATCCAAATCTGTTTAAAAGCAGATTGTGATCTGAAGTGTCAAAAGCTGCACTTAAGTTCATGAGTACAAATGCTACTCCATTGTTCTTATCAGTATTTTGTTTCTGATCATTAACTACTATTGGACTGTGTCCTCGGCAAAAACCTGGATGAATTATTTAATTGCTAACATTTATATTCAGAAAGTTACTTTTTTAGTAATTTATATCAAATGGTCTGAAACAGTATGAAAAGCACAACATTTAGATTTATTTTGTTTGATTACCTTTGGAGCAGAGGTTTGACCACAGAGGTTTTAAGAATAAAATAGAAAACTTGCTTAAATAATATAGTTATATCTGAATGATGAATGCAAGCTGAGGGCTGTAAATGTAGTACTCTATTTTACATCATTTACTAAAAGTATCTAATGATCGTCATTTTAATTACTTATTTAAAAACACCACAAATTCTTTCTATGTCTGTTTAAAAAAGGTTTTGACCAATATCCTAGGATTCTAATCATTTATTGCAATTAGAGCTGAGCAATTCACGAATCCATTAAATAACTCACGAATCACGAATCCGAGGTCTCACTTGAACCGGATCCGTCGAGTCCTAACGTCATCATGTCAAAGTTATAAACCCCGCCATATTATACATCTTATAATCATTACAACATAAATTACTACAATAAAAGT
>JBBPDC010033786.1:0-12148 GCA_037974485.1 Hemigrammopetersius urotaenia | reverse complement strand
TATCTGGAATGAATTTTAGATCTTTAAGTCCATCTCATGAAAAATCGGAGCAGAAACAAAGGTGTTGCGTTTATATTGAGACACACCTGTTTTTCCAGGTTTGGGCTAGGCCCTTTACTTTCAGTGAAGGACTCTTAATGCTTCAGTATACCAAGATATTTTGGACAACATCATACTTCCAACTTCATGGACGAAGTTTGGGGATGAATCTTTTCTATTCCAGCATGACTGTGTCTCAGTGCACAAAGCAAGCTCCATAAAGACATGGTTGGATGAATTCAGTGTGGAGGAGCTTGACTGGCCACACAGAGCCTTGACCTGAACCCCATCCAACACCTCTGGGATTAACTGGAACAGAGATTACAACATCTGGGGCTGACCTCATAAATGCTCTACTGAATGAATGGGCACAAATTCCCACAGAAACTCTCCACAATCCAAGATATAGTGGCAAGGGGATTACTAACTCCATATCTATGTATTTAAATGCAATGTCATTAAAGTCCCTGTTGGTGTAATGGGCAGACATCCCAACACTTTTGTCCGTTTGGCGTATTTGTTTCATGAATGTGACAGTGCCTGTGAAATCAAGTGCCTAAAAGGACATCAATAACAACAGTACGATTGCTTGAAAGTGCTGAACCAACACCTTTCTTAACAAAACATGATGTTTTGGTTTGCAGAGCTCATTGCCACTGCCTTCCAAAGAGGAAATGTTAGCTCAGTCAACAGACTCACACAACATGATCCTCATAATCAAATATGCTTAAGGGATTTCCAGGCTAGTGTTCTGGTGAACTACCACTGACTTTTTTAAAAGTGGCCCAGTGTCTCAGTAGAACTGCATGCTGCTTTGGCCTAAAATAATTATCTGGCCAGTTGGTTATGCATGTTTCTCAGTTCTAATAGTATTTTTCACTTCACATAGCAACCACAACAGAAGTTTACATGGACTAAACTGTGGCTATTTCCTCTGCCTTAACACAGAATACAATGTCTGCATCTTTCCAATTGTAAATGTTCCTACTGCCAAACTCAACCAACAGCAAAACTCTGTCTCTGTAGCACAAGTCCTTTCAAAACTGCACAGTTTAAGTGTTTTAATTTTAACAAACACAAACATGTACCTGACAGCAGTCTTATATTTGAACAATTATTATACATTCATGCAACATTAATGCATTCCTATACATTTATAGGGTGGTTTAGAGGCCATTCTAGAACAGAGTCACCTTCTTTTCCATCTCTTGCTGGATGCCTGTACATGTCTGCAGAAGATGGTCAGGAAATAATAATGCATATTAAGATGACTAAAGAAACAAAGGCAGCACTTGAAGAGCAAGTACTTCACTGTTGTCACTACAACAGATACACTTTATGGACAAAAGTATCGGGACACACCTGCTTTTCAAGGTTTGAGCTGGGCACCTTACTTCCAGTGATGGGCAATCTTAATGATTCGGTCCATTAAGACATTTAGAACAACACCATGCTTCCAACTTTGTGGACACAGTTTGGGGAAAAGCCTTTTCTTTTCCAGCATGTCTGTGCCCCAGTTCACAAAGCCAGGTCCATAAAGACATGGTGGGATGAGTTCGGTGCTGAAAAACTTGACTAGCCCACACACAGCCCTAGCCTCAACCCCATCCAACACCTTTGGAACTGGAACTGGAACGCAGATTGTGAGCCAGACCTTCTCAATCAACATCAGTGTCTGACCTCATAAATGCTCTACAGAATGAATGGACACAAACTCTAAAACCATCTTGTAAAATACACTGTGGTACATCACATTAAGTAAAGATAGATCTTTTTAAGCATGAAATGTAATAAAAATCATGTTTCCTGATTGCAGTGTTTGTTTGTGCTCTGAACAAACAAACTACGTATGAAAAAAAAGAACTGTTAGTGGTGTTCTGCTAGAATGAGCTGGTTTTGAGGTTCGTATGAAGTGTTGTGCTAGTCTTATTGTATATAGGATATGAGATTGACTGCTGCGTGAGTTGCATGTTGATGTATGTATGTATGTATGTAGCCAGTTGCAACATACAGTGTGTTATTGAAGGATCTGTAACATGTAGCTTTATCTTTTGTGCTGGAGTCTCCCACACCCCACCCAGGGCTCTCAGCCACTGCCTGATCTGCACAACATGCTGAACTTTGCCCAAGTTCCCTCTGACTGGATGCAAACTTTGCTCAGTCATAAAAGGTGATTAAGCATGCTAAGAGTACCATTACGTGCTGTTCTGCAATTTTATCTGCTGTAATCTCAGTGGACTTCATGCCACCCAATGTAAAATCCTACAGTAAGCTGTCTCAATAGAAATTACATTCAAATGCTGGCCATACACATTGTTTGCACCATTGTTACCAATTTTAATTATATTTTGCTAACATGTTATTTGGACGGTCCACTGTAAATGCTTTGCAGATGTTCAACGTACCTTTAACCAGCATTAAACTAAATCTATTAACCTGTAACTAGGTTTAAAAAATACAAGATTTGATTAGACCTAAACCTAACCTTACCCCAATTTGAATATCTAATCCTTATCTAACTTAATTCCAAACCTTACCCTTGTACGATTAATAATTCCCAGTTTCACCAAAGTTCCTTAAGAATTAAAGGATGATATACAGAAGACCATCAAAATAAAATGGGACCTATGTGTCATGGAACATCTGTTAAATAATCTGTCAATGTGAAAATGAATATTTTTTTCAGTCTCAATCATGTCCAGTGCAAATTGTACAATAGTCTTCAAAAGAAGTTGTAATCACAAGTTGGATTCATAGCTTTAATTGATTGCACGTTTAGAGGGAACCCAGTTTGACAGACAACAGCGTGCAGTTGGCAGGAAACAGTTCAGATTTTCTTCTGGGTAAAGCCTTTGTGCAAATATTATGGCTGGTGGTATTTACCTCAGTTTTTCTGCCTGGGTGACAGGACTTTGAGGACAAAAAGGCTTCTTGTTAATGATTTCAGTGTTAGACAAATATGGACTGCAGGGGACTTTTTAAAAGAAAATACAAATAAGGCCATCTGGGGCAGCTGGTTTTCTGTTGATTAGGAAGTTGTGGGTTCGACTGGACTGCCAGTGGCACTACTGAGGTACTTTTGAGTAAGATGCCATCCCCACACCTCTTCCCAGACACTGTGTCCCTGGCTGCCCACTGCTTTACTTGGTGAATGAGTTAGTTGCAGATAACTATTTTTTTTACTGTATTGATGTTTGTTAGATTCTTGTATTTAAACATCTGGACATAAATAGGTGCCCATTGTAATTTACTGTTGTTCTAATCGTATTTGAGAAAGGCATTTATTTGTTTTTATATATCTTGTACTAAATCTACAGCTTGAACGTGAGTGTATTTACTCCTAAACTTTTTGAAATAAAATATCCCCTACCTGAATCATTTTTCTGCTATTTGTATGTGTCTTTCAACATACCATCCGTTTTGCCAATTTGTTTGGCGAGGTAAAGTAAACCTCTATACTGCGCGTGCGCACGAGGCACCCTGTCACCTGCCGTGCCACCCTGTGGAGCAGGACACTTTTACCACCATGCCCCGAGGGAAACTTCGCAAGAGTAAAAAACAGTCAAAAAAACACAGAGCGGAGGAGGATAAATCCAAAATTATAGACTGCGCAGACGAACAAGAGTGTGAAGAATCGAAAGGAGAGGATTTAACGGACCAAAACTCGGAGAGGAGCTCAAAAACCTCCAAGACTCCGAAGAGAGAAAAATCAGCCAAACAAGTTCATATAGCTTTCCTCCCTGACAGATATGAACAGCTAGAAGAAGACCAAGCTGTTGATTCAGTGAAAGAAGAGGCCACGAGGAAAAAAGACGCCAAATACAAAAAGTTCAGGAAAGTATGTGGATTTTCTTCTTACCTTTAAACTGTTATGTAACTCTGAGATCAGCCCGCTTAGTTTGTCGAAATCGCAGTTTTACTATTCATTCTGTTACTCGTATCTCTTCACAAGCTGGGATGTATTATAACAATAAAATACAACAACAACAACTACTACTACTACTACTTCTACTACTTCTACTACTGCTGCTACTACTACTACTAATAATAATAATAATAACAATAATGCCAACAATTCTTCTTTATCATCTTTATCCTTATCTTCTTATTATTGCTGTTTTTGTTGTGATAGTATATATCATATTATACTATACTATTATAAAAGCCTATTATTATTATAGTAAGCATATTAGTAATCTAACTTAAAACAATTAGCTGTAGGCAATAAAAGGTTCTGGGGACATTTCACACATTTCTGTTGTTATTATGATTATAAGTAGTAGTTTTTGAGATGAGTATTTCTGTAGAATATGGCAGTGTTTTTCTACACTGGGTTCCAAATGAATCTCCCTCTCCTTACTCAGATGGCTTACTCAGTATGTTATGAAACCTTCTCAAAAAGTGGAACAAGCAGAGTATTTCCTTATGTACTATTTTAATACCTGGATGTAGATATTATGATGATCATTGAAGTGCAAAATCCGAAAGTAACAAAACAGTATTTTTTGCGGATGTGAGTCAATCCTTCTTGTTTCCTCTATTTATTAGAATGTTGGGAAGTGTCTTCGCTACAGCTGGAAGTGTCTGGTGGTTGGACTTCAGAGTTTCAGCACAGCATACTCGGGGCCTCTGAACGCGGCTGCTACACTGGTGCCTGAGATCCAGAGGTCCAGAACATGACGGGATGCAACACCTAAGGCTGGAAAAGACTGAGAACTGTGGACCAACCACTCTTTCGTGTTATATTGTATCAAAAAGGTACATTGCCTGCCCGAAATGTGGAGAATTTTTGTGTATCTTTTGGTGCAACCAGTCCTTACCATCAGCCCCACAGGATTTCGGCAATCCCTCACGTTCAGCTAGCTATTTTTTTTTTAGATCTGCTGTGCATCAACATCAACCAAATGAACTTCCATTCTGAGAAGCCTTTTTTGATCCTCAAGGATTTGTGCAAGGTCTAGGACTTTAACAGAAGAATGTGTTCTAACTTTTGCATAGATTTATCAGTATTAAGTATGGCTTTATGAAATAATAGAATAATGCAGTTTAGAGTGTAGCTAATCTCCATATACCCATCTGAATCTGAAACATAGTCTGAACTGCTCTGTAATCAGGCAAAATCTTGATGACTCCAGTTTATGACCTTCAGTCTAGCGTTAATGACCTAATCTGTTCATGTACTTTAATCAACTGATACTGACTGATCAATGCTTGAAGATAAGCAGGATGCCATATTTCCAAATTCCGATTGTTGGCCACAGGTTTGTTTGTTTCGTTCCCAGGTAAAATGCCAGAAGGTGTGGTGGTATGTTTGCTTGGGACAATGGTGAAACATTAAATGGGGCAATCATTTCTGTGCTCTGACCTTTTGAGAACATAAAAGTATTGCTGCTCCCCGTCTTCCACACATAGTAGCGCTAACTACTGAATGAAATGTTACCAATATTAACCAGTTAAACTGTATGGTATGGTAGCAAATGTTTGTGGTGGATGATTTGTTGAATGTCTGAGGATATGGTATAGTTGAATATGACTAAGAGGAGAAAGTGTAGTAGGTATGTGAAATGTGAAATGTGAACCCGGAAATGGAAATAACTGACAATGACCATTCTCTCTTTTTTAAATTGTACTTTTAATACTGTTCTTATTATTTCTCTACTTCATGTTTTGTGTGTAAAACTGTTATTGTAAAAAAGAAAAAAACATACACAAAGAACAGGATAATCAGTATTCTATGTGCAAAATGTTTATCAAGCAACACTTTTTTTTGCTTATTTAAACATATTCACTAAAAACTTAAATGTTTTCAGTTAACATGGATGCATGTAAATCTAAGCAGTGTATTAGACTGTACATTTGTCTGACGGCTGATTTAACACGTTAGTGCTGATACCTATCCACCATCAGGTGGCACTATTGTACTATTACTATAAGACCTTCAGTGCAAGACTAAATGTTAATGGTCTCCTTTGATGATAGTGTTTTAAACATATCACTAATTCATAGCATGAATTGTACTGAACATGTATATGTATATTGTTGTGCTTTGCTGTATTAAGTGACTACAAGTGTAATGTTATTTCTTACAATTGCTTACAAAGTTTCTTTAGAAACTAAGCAATAGTGGTTCATCCTATTTTCTCAAAGAGGGTGTTCAAATAAAACCACATATACAAAAAAAGCCTTTGCCTTTTGAGTATATTAGTAATACAGAAATCTGGTACATTATTTTATTCATGAAAAAATTCAAATAGAATTAACTGAAAGACTGTAAGCCATGCCTAGCCTTCCAATTTGATTGGCACAAAATGTATTAAGGAAGTCTAAATGGTCTATCAGGCTCTGCGTCTTACTGTAAAAGACACCAGTGGGAGAATCGTCATACAAATTGAAAACCAAATGAATCATTTCTGATTCATTGTAAAGGCATTTTTTAATGAAGAAATCTAGTTTTATCAAGTAACCATGACTGTTAATTTCAACTTATGTAAGAGCTGTGGTGCTTGTGTAAGAGATGTGTGTTCATGATGTCTGCAGTAGTCTGGGGAATGAACATGCATTCACTTGAGGAAACCTCAGGTTTGCTGAAACAGAAACCATACTAAGGTTAAGTAAATGTTGGTCATTTTCATTGTAGCCTCACTTGCCGTTAGTGAAAATTGGCCTCTGTGGAACACAGATGTTGCCCATATCCGCAACAGGATAACTTTGCAGTCATTATGCACAAATATGACACCTGAGTACTATAATTTGGCGAGGTGAGATCTAGTGAGATCTTTCAGTGACATAAGCCTTCTGACAAGGTGGTGTTTCATTAAGAGTGATTCATGTGCCCTTTTTTGGCTACATCTTGTAATGATCATCAGGGTCTGATGTTGAGCGTCTGTTTGATATGGCTTCAGATTATTTTGTAATGAACTATTATTTACTTTTAATGAATTACCTCCTTTGCTGTTCCAAGTTTTCTATTGTTCTTTCACGCATTATTTTAATTTTTTTGTTGGAAAAACACACAAAACGCCATACAAGAAGTGCTATATAAGTAAACGTATTGTGATTAGTTAGTTTTTACTACCTATAGTTTTAGTTTCAGCTTCACAGTTTGACAAATGAAAGGGTAGAAGCACAATTCATTTGCAGTAAGTACACACAGATGTGACTTCCCTCAGTAGCGACTGCTGTTGAGTGTGTGATATTCCACCTCCACAGTCGTTCATTTGCATCATGCATCCCTCCTCCTATGTTTTTGATGTTTTCTAGGCCGTTACGTGTTCGTTTACTTATTCATTTGATTCATAGAAGCCCATGTTAGGCATCAGACAGGGATTTCCCTTGCCAGTATTTCGAGCCATTACATCAAGCCACTCTAATGCTACCTATCAGATGGCTTTTATCCCTTGAGCCTGTGAACGTAATATTACCCATTTAGGATGCCACAGTATGTACTACTTTAGTAGGGCTGCACAATATATCATCTGCTAATCTGCTATCGGTCTCTGCAATATTGATATTGCAAAAGGCTGCTATATGCAAGCCATTCCAAGTCTTGAAGGGTGCCCCCAAGGACCACATGAGTAGCCCGCAGACTACTCTAAAAATAGCACAACGTCTACAATTCTATTTTATCCTGTTGATATTCTTCTTTAATCCCATTTGCATGTATATAGGTTTGAAAATGAATATCTAAAAGCATTTAAAACATGTTTATTATACATAAATTCTGTCTAAACTCTGTTCTAACTCTGGTAATCTCTGTTCTAGTGTATCAAACTGTTAGCCAGTTTGAAAAAGGTTGATCACAGTGATCACACTGTTTCTGACAGGGTGACCAATTACAGCTCCTGGTGAGTTACTGGATGTTTTAATGAATCAAGATCTTCATGTAATCCAACAAAAGTCTAATTTTTAACAATCAAAAGTGTTGGCAAATCTTGTTTTGATGGCCAAGGGGTAGACAGACTAAAAAGATAAATAATTATAATGTGTTGGTTATGTGACATCACAAAAACTGATTTGAAAATAGGCTGCTTTTGTAGCTTCTACATAAATGAACTGTTTGGGTGAGAGGAGTCAATATACCAATTGAAAAGTATATGCAATCTTTCCACAAAAGGGATGATAAGGACCCTTAAGTATCACAATCGCTGTATGTAGCGGTGTAGTCTTACAATACTGATATTGTGTCCATATCGTGCATATTTTTTGTGAAAAGAATATACACTTTTGCTAGTGTTTCTGCAATTTTGAACTAGGAATTAGGAATGGATATATAAGTCAAATGAATATATTACTATATTTTAAAACTATATTTTTTCTATATCTTGAAATAATAGGAATATTATAGCATGAAACCAATCCTCATGGCTGCATAGCCACAGACCTTTTTCAGCAAGTAATGTACCCTGCCAGCCCGCAAAAATTGTTCAGGAAGATGTTGACTTGGTCTCCAAATTCCTTAGATTCAAGATTCAAGATTCTTTATTTGTCACATGCGTAGTCATACATGATCTAAATCCGATCAAACATCTGTGGGATGTGCTGGACAAACTAATCTGATACAAAGAGGACCTCCCTTATGCAAGGATGGAAAGGATGTGCTGCTAACGCCTTGGTTCCAATTATCACAGCACACCTTGCCAGAGGCTAGAACCTGGTTTTAATGCTATAGCAGCGTGTATCACAAAGCAAGAGTGAAAAAGGAGAACAAATTGGCAAACTTCCCACCTCTATTTGCTATTGAAAAGAAAACAATGACTTCCATCCAGAGAGCTGTGGAGGGAAAAGTTAAAGTAAAACCTCACTAACCTGGAAAACGTCCCTTTTTTATTTATTAGGGCATTGGTCCAGAATGCATGGTTTCAGTGTCGTGATCTATTGCCTGAAAGAGATACAGCTTTACGAGTGTATTCAGGATATTCACTCCCCTTAAGGGCGTGATGACCAGGGCTACACTTAATAAGAGGCTTTGACCCCTCAATTACAAGATAAGAAAATGCTCGTTATTGCCAGGTGCATCTGTGTTCCATTAGATAAGGCAAAGAAACTATTGTGTACTCCTACGGTCGTTTCGCATCAACTTCGCAATGAGCTCTGTTAATAAGAGACTAGGAGGAAAATTACCTCCACAATAAACTCTTTCTCCATGTCCAACCCTCACAACAGTGATACCACAATCATTTCCTATATTTGCTGACACAATTAGCATTAAGGGTATCACAATCAGTATTATGAATATTCATGTACTACATTTTTCATGTATTTGACTTTTGTCTCAGGTCCTCATGTGAAAGTTGTGTAGTTTTATACACCAAACCACTCTTTAAACCTCTCAGTTTTTAAGAATTAAATCTGTATGCAAATGACCTCATTCCTAAGGCGTTCTAGGCTGGAACACTCCTTATAACTTCAGTGGGAAAGGGCATGGCTAAAATGCCGTAGGCTGGATAGGTGGATATATATGTAAATGGATTGGTTTTAGTGACACCAAAGAAACAGTGAATTCAAAGCAAGCTGTTTTTGCAGCTTAGTGTTCAACAATATATGGACAAAAGTTTAGAGACAACTGACCATTACACCAACAGGGACTTCAGTAACATTGCATTCAAATACACAGACTTTTATATGCAGTTGGTCCCCCCCTTTGCAGCTATAACAAATTCCACTCTTCTTGGAAGGCTTTCCACATTATTTGGAGTGTTTCTGCATGTATTTGTGTCCATTCATTCTGTAGAGCATTTATGAAGTCAGACACTGATGTTGGATGAGAAGGTCTGGCTCACAATCTCTGTTCCAGTTCATCCCAAAGGTGTTGGATGGGGTTGAGGTCAGGGCTCTGTGTGGGCCAGACAAGTTCTTCCACACTGAAACTCATCCAGCCATGTCTTTATGGACCTTGCTTTGTGCACTGGGACACAGTCATGCTGGAATAGAAAAGGTTCTTCCCCAAACTGTTCAGTCAGCACTAAAGCTTCGAGGCTAATGTTGCAAACGCACCATAGTCAGTAGTCAGTAGTCACCTTAATTGTTTCTGTAAAACAATTCAGCTAGCTGTCCATGTGACCATCTAGATCTTCTAAAAGGTTTTGTAGACTTGTTGATGTGTTTTAGGGCACAGTCCTGTCATTTACCCCTTGTTTGTGAACCTCTGCCCTGATATTTTCTGAAATGGTTGCTTGTAGGGGTGAAGTTTTATTCCTTTTTATAGCTTACAGTAAGTTGTACTGTGATAAAACAAACATGTTCTGCTCTTCTTGTTGAAGAGTTGGATGTGGCTTGAGTAGGTTGAGCGAAGTTTTGGTGAGGATATACTTACAGAGATGCAGTTTTAAACGAAAGAAGCATCATTTAGACACTAAACATGTCTTTGATCATCTGGGACAAGTGGAAAAATGCGTAAATTGGATTTTTCACTGATGTATTCCTTTAAGTTTCTCTGCTTGTTTTCAGAGTAATTCCCGGAAAGAACAAAGCTGTTTAACATTAAGGTCCCCCAACAGTCTGGGAAATGAATGTGTCTGGGTCTATTTTTGGTTGTAATAGCAAAGGTGTTCTTCCACTTCTCCACTATTTATTACACCTCCTAAAAGCTGGTTTTATGTATGAGATATCAAGTACCTGCCACTTTACATCAGTCATGTAAACGTGATGTTCCATGATATATGTGGTATTTAAGCAACCCCCTCTATTTAGTTTTAATTATGAGCTCATAAATTTTACCCAAGTTGTATGGGTTAAGGGATGAAAAATGTGGCTTTCTGGCCCGTGATGAGCATCTGTAGTGAAATTAAACGAATCAGCAGGCAGTAATAATCAAAACCCAAAACTAATTCTCCCCAAAGCTCAGGCTGTTTAGAAGATTGACTAAGTCTTATGTGAGCTTAAAGCTGTTGGCGCATATCTCTCAGCACATCAGAAGACTAGCTTACTTCTTCAACTGTGTAATCAAATAATCAGTCTGTGTCAACAAACACGCACTGGAGACTGATTAAAACGCGGTCTTCCCAGCAGCCAAGGATAGCCACAGTGTTTCACAATGTCACCACGTTACCATGCAACACAGGCAATACGACTCCAGTCCAACAACATGACCTGGAAACAGGAGGAAGAGCCTGGCCTTGCCAGAACTTGATGGAAGACACGTGCACAGCCAGAGAAAATAGGTAAGTACTGATTTGAAATGCTGTTGACTGAAACTGAGTTTCGAAATGTGACGTAAACACACAAGGCAGCCAAATGTAAGATCACCCCATTTAAACGGAATATCGCAGACACGGCACCTTCAGACTTTCAAATGTACTGTCTATCAATGAAATGTCCAAGTTGGCTTTTGAAATATTTTCTTACCTTTTCACTGCATTTACACACTAATGCCACATTTAATGTTATAATTATTGCTACTATCACTATTAATGTTTGTGGCATTATTCATTTTTT
Organism: Hemigrammopetersius urotaenia; assembly: GCA_037974485.1. Taxonomy (NCBI): domain Eukaryota; kingdom Metazoa; phylum Chordata; class Actinopteri; order Characiformes; family Alestidae; genus Hemigrammopetersius; species Hemigrammopetersius urotaenia. Next base: position 676 of record JBBPDC010033786.1, on the reverse strand, counting down.
CATATTTATTCTATCACTTGTATGGCCATTTCAAGGTTTAGGATTACAGTTAGGGTCCCAATATCAATGCCAACAGTATCCTGGCATTATAGTGCTGTAGTAGAGTGCAGGGCTGGACTGGCCATCGGGCATACCAGGCATTGCCTGGTGGGCCGATGTTAAAGTTGGGCTGGCGTGGAATCCCGTCAGCACCACCCCCCCACCCCCTTCCGGAACGACCACGAGAACGGCAGCCTGGTTCGCTGGGTGGCTCAAAATGCCCAGGCCGATTTTTTGTCCCAGTCCAGCTGGTAGAGTGCATGCTTTGCATAAATGAGTCCTTGACCTGTATTGTTTGGGACAGCTGGTGGCCTAGTGGGTGAGGAGTTGCCCCTATGATCGGAAGGTTGGACTACCAGGAGCACCACTGAGGTACAGTCCCCACACACTGCTCCCTGGGCACTATGCCACTGACTGCCCCCTGCTTTACGCAGGTGAATGGGGAAAATTTCTTCCGGGATCAATAACATAAAAAAACATTATTAAATAAAGAATTAAAATAAATCACATGCGTTGATTGTCCTTTGTGGCGCAAAATATCTCCACATGATCTTCTATCGCTGTCACGGCTGAGGGCCATTAATGGCCACCGTGTTTTTGTTTGGGTCTCTTATTTTGCCTTGTTTTGATTTGTGTC
>JBBPDC010033768.1:0-12149 GCA_037974485.1 Hemigrammopetersius urotaenia | reverse complement strand
CTCAGCATTCAGCACCACCAGTATACTGATCACCGCCTGATCATCTGGAATCATCTGCTCCTGTTTCTTCACTGGTTGAGACCTCAAGTTAGATGTGCTTTATTCTGCTTGAGTGATTCATACAGAAGTCACTGTGTGGCTTAACAAACAAAACTATTCCTCTGAACCTGGTCAGGTTCAGGGAGTCCTTTAGGAAGCCTGGAGAGCTGTTCCTTAAGACTATATTTAAATAGAAGAACATCTAAATATAATTATGAAGAAATTAAGTGGCTCAAGACACACACACACACACACACACACACACACACACACACACACACACACACATACTTTCTCCTGCAGGGATTTTGTTTTTACTGCAAGAGTAGGACAGGACAACACAAACACACACAAACACAGTGGTTATATATCAGAAGTCTTTCTCTCAGCAGAGCTCTTGTAAACACTTTATGGTTGGAATCATACTTATATCTGCTCTCAGATCAGGGCTTTTATCAGACTATTTAAAGAGTCCATAGTTGATTCTTTATCGTCAGAGGATTCATTACACAAGAACTCGGAATAATACAGGTGTGAAGTTTTTCTGACATTTTAGTCCTCTTTCATGACCTAGAACATCAGTGGATCCAAAACTGGTCCTGGAGAACCCACTGCCTGGCACACCTGAGCCAACACACCTGACCTAACACACCTGACCCAACACACCTGAGCCAACACACCTGACCTAACACACCTGACCCAACACACCTGACCCAACACACCTGAGCCAACACACCTGACCTAACACACCTGACCCAACACACATTACACAACAAACCTGTCCCAACACACCTGACCCAACACACCTGACCCAACACACCTGACCCAACACACCTGACCTAACACACCTGAGCCAACACACCTGACCCAACACACATTACACAACAAACCTGTCCCAACACACCTGACCTAACACACCTGAGCCAACACACCTGACCCAACAAACCTGTCCCAACACACCTGACCTAACACACCTGACTTAACACACCTGACCCAACAAACCTGACCCAACACACCTGACCCAACACACCTGACCCAACACACCTGACCTCACACAGCTGAACTAACACACCTGACCCAACACACCTTACCCAACACGGCTTGGCCAACACGCCTTACCCAACAAAGCTGACCCAACAAACCTCACCCAACACACCTAACCTAACACACCTGACCCAACATGCCTTGGCCAACACGTCATACCCAACAAAGCTGACCCAACACACCTTACCCAACAAAGCTGACCCAACGCACCTGTCCCAACCCACCTGACCTAACACACCTGACCCAACACACATTACACAACAAACCTGTCCCAACACACCTGACCTAACACACCTGACTTAACACACCTGACCCAACAAACCTGACCCAACACACCTGACCCAACACACCTGACCCAACACACCTGACCTCACACAGCTGAACTAACACACCTGACCCAACACACCTTACCCAACACGGCTTGGCCAACACGCCTTACCCAACAAAGCTGACCCAACAAACCTCACCCAACACACCTAACCTAACACACCTGACCCAACATGCCTTGGCCAACACGCCTTACCCAACAAAGCTGACCCAACACACCTTACCCAACAAAGCTGACCCAACGCACCTGTCCCAACACACCTGACCTAACACACCTGACCTAACACAGCTGACCCAACACGTCTGACCCAACAAACCTGACCCAACACACCTGACCTAAAACACCTGATCCAACACAACTGACCCAACACACAACTCAACACACCTGGTCCACTGGGTGTTTCTGATGTAGTGCCAACTCTGCGTGTTTAGTGTTGTTTGTATTTGTCTGTAAACGTGTTTTTGTTGCTTGTTTACCTTCGGCAGCCAAGATGTGGGAGATGTCCAGTCCCTGGTTCAGCCTCATCACGACTGTCCCAAGCTCAAAATCTAATGCATCACTGGAAACAAGAGAGTAACATATGAGTCCTCCACACCTGTCTGTCAGGTGTTTGGAAACACCTCTTCTGGAGTGTACATTGCCGTATAAATAATGATCAGACATTTGTTTTAGAAGTCTGATTTAGAAGCCACATTTACCAACACTTCAGTAATCTGACTGTGAAAGCGGCATTTTTCAAAGGTAGCATTATAACTTGCATTATGACTAGGGTTATAGAGTTTCACTGTTCACAAAATAAAATTTTTTAGGAAAACAGGTGGGAAATGACAGTTGTGACAACAAAATAAAGAGATTAAAACAAAACTGAACAAAAACAGCTGGCTCACTTAAACTCTCAAACTAACACAGTTCAGTGTCATTAAGGCTAAATATGAACATATTTATCACCAGCAGAAGTCATACTTTATTCTGAAAGTGGCCAATGGAGCTTGCTTGCTGGCCAAATAACAGCTTTTTTATAATACACAACAAAAAGTGACGTCTTTCATTTCGCAAGTGTCCTGTACTTTATTGTCCCAAAAAGGCTGTTTATGAGTCCCCAGTCTGCAGACGGGCATCACACACAAAGCTGTGTGTGTGTGTGTGTGCATGGCTGTGTGTGTGTGTGTTTGTGTGTGTGTGTGGTAGAGAGAGAGAGAGAGAGTGAGAGAGGGCAGTTACATACTGTAACACTCCTGCATATTCCAGGACATCTTCAATGTCTGCGTTTTTCCAGTCTCGTTTAAAGCCGAGCATCAGTGTGTTTGGTCTGAGCCGGCCCAGTCCTGAAGCCTGGAAACAGGAGCAGGAAGATTTCTGTCGCAGACTTCACAAAAGCAGATTCTTGACATTTGAATTTCAGGTTTTCTGGGTTTTGAGTTTTATATGCTTTGTCTTTGATGTAGAATTTGGAATTTTACCGTTTAATTCAGCAGCAAAATATTTCTAAGGGCTTTCTTACCACAGAACAGCTGTTTCCATACCTATAAGGTTTTCTTTATTGACAAAAGGGCAAAACAAAAAAGGCATGAGGGCCTACACCCAAACAAAAGACCACACTGGATCACCAACAGAAAGTCTTACCTGATTGAGGCTTAGTGTGACAGTGGACCGCCCAAATCACCAACTCAATTAAACCCAGCACAAAATAAAACGCTTAATCATTTAACTCAAACCACCGGTCGACTGTGACCACTCGCCCCGCCGGAGTACACATGTCAAACTAAAAGTCCCTTATAAGTAAACAGAAAGAGAGGCCTCTCGTAGCCGCTGACCATGAACTTGACACCACCTAAAAGTCATTAACACTTAAAAACACTTTTAAAAATCTGATGTTTTTTTGAGGAAACTGTAGATACATATACAAACAAACAGATATTCAAAAACAAAAATATACAAAAATTTGCAGTCAAAATAATCACACTATATAAAATAAAATAATGGTATTTCTAGCATCACACTGGCTACTGTTGTGCTTCTGTAAACATAAGGCTGTGTGAGGTTACAGTTACAGTGAGATTTTCTTTACATTCCCTTCTGTTGTTCTACAAGCAATTCTCCAGTATCTGGCCCAGTATTTCAGGTCATGTTGGTCCAATGCTGATACTGTTATTGGGATTTATCCTTTTATGATGCCCTAAAACAGCCACTGGTGTTATTCCGGTTTACACTCTTTATCCTACTTTATTGTTCAGGCAATCAGCCAGCAGCCGATCTAATCTAACCTCAGTCTGAAGTCCTGATGCTGCTGACTCTCTGTTCATAGCGCTAACGGCTGTGTAACCTTAAAAAGGTTAGTGTTGTATAGTACAGTATGATATTTTACAGTAACGGCTGATCTACAGTACAGTATTCTACAGTAATGTCTGATCTACAGTACAATGCAGTATTCAATAGTAATAACTGATCCATAGTACAGTACAGTATTTTACTGTATTGTCTGATAATATAGCACAATACAGAACAATATTCTACAGTGTAGTATTCTATGGCAACATCTGATCTTGAGTACAGTACAGTATGCTACAGTACTGTCTGATCAGTACAATACAGAATTGTGAGTTTCTGAAGTACGACCTGTCTTATGCAATAGGTTTCTGGTGTATAGTATAAGGAAGAGAGTATTTTTAGTATTTTCTGATGTTCTGACCTGTAGTAAACTTGCAGTTCCTTCTCGGAAGCCCTCAGATGCAACGGCCGCGTAGAATGCTTTCCTCTTCTGCCGATTCAACCACACCTGGTTTTGTTCCATGGAGGCGCTCATCTCCTGCTGGCGGTCCAGCCGCGGTCCCTGAGACACCAACACACACACACACACAAACACACACACACAAACACACACTCAGGTATGTCTAAAAACACACTTGTATACACACTTGCAGCTCACAGTGCGTGAGGATGAAGCAAAAACTTTCTGGGAATCTCTAAGGACCAGTTTGAAGATTTATCCCAGGATTTATCCCAGTTGGTTTATTCCAGTGATTTTAGTTGAGGTCAGTCAGAACTACAGAAAGATGAGTGGAGGACAAAGGGTTCATGAAGCTTTAGGCTACAAGTACAACCAGCATGGAAGTGGTGGTAGAAGCCTCATCCAGTGTTAGAACGTCCCAAACCCCGTCTCTGATGGGGAGCTCCCAGTTTGAGCTCCCCATCAGAGACATGCAGGTCTGGGATCAGTCTCATTTTCTTCACATCTCTGAGAGCATTTGAGGTCATATGATAACATAAAGCTCTCTCAATTGTCTGATCTTGAACCCTAACGAGTCCTCACCACATAGACTTCACAGGCGATGCAGAGGCCGTAGTTTTTGGTGAAGGAGTGAGACAGGTCCAGGAGAGCTGGCCGGGTTTTAGGAGCTCCGGTCAACACAATGCACTGAGGCCTGAAGGACAGATCAGACCATTACATACATGACAAAATTTGTCCCACTTTTTGCATTCGGGAACTGGGAGCCCTGTCAGGTTGTACCTGAAGTTCTTGACGTGTTCGTCTACTCCGGATAAAGTCAGCGCATTATTTACTGCGTTCACGAACGTCACGGCCTGCGTAGATGAACCCCAGTTCACATCTGCAGAGAACAGAGCTCATTTTAATATATTACACTTTTTTCTTTCTTCTGACACACACAGTTGGTCAACTGAGGAGTTGGTGTGGGTTGTGTAGTTAATATTGTGTAGTTATTATTGTGTAGTTATTATTGTGTAATTATTGTGTAGTTATTATTGTGTAATTATTGTGTTGTTATCATTGTGTAATTATAACTGGGTAATTGTCTGTAGCTACCGTGTAGTTATTGTGTAGTTATGATTGTCTAGTTCTTGTGTAGTTATTATTGCATAGTTATTGTTGTGGACTTATGGTGTGGATATTTTGTAGTCATAGTTGTTATTATTGTAGTTATTACTGTGTTAATATATAGTTGTTATTATTATGTAGCTATTTTTGTGTAGTTTTATTGTGTATTGATTGTGTAGTTATTGTTCACCTACTGGGTTTCTTGACTGTGACGTAGAGGTACAGGAAGATCTCTATAGCATACGTGAGCAGTGCCGCCCACCAGTTAATAACAAACATCACAGCGCAGCAGAGCACCGCCCCGAACAAGGATAGCCACATGTTATAGTACTTATATGCCGGCCTCCAGCCTGCAAACACAAACACAAACACATACACACACTCTGGACACTGAGCCTTTATTCAAACACCACACAAGCTCTTGCTGAGGACTGATGGTTGGTTGCATTAGTTTGAGCAAAATGATGGATCCTCAAAGCTGTATTTTACATGTTACTCAATTTCACTGTACTGACCGATCAGTCACCTTAGCCTATCGGTGTAATGCACGAATATGAGTGTGGAGGGTGCTGACCTGGAGATTTGGCATAGGAGGCATGGAAGCAGGAGAAGTTGATGAGGGCATAGGAGGCCAGAAAAAAGTTGGAGATGATGGGAGCAATGGTGTTCAGCTCAGCTGCATAGAGAGGGAAACATCACTGTTAGTCCTACTGAGATAAGCACATGCCCCTGGATAAAACTGGAGCAAGTTTCTCATGAGTTGTATTTTCCATGTGTGTTGTTTTCTATAGGAAAGTGGGGGGAGATACTGTTCACTTTTACAACCTTATTCTCTATCTTCTCCTACACCCCTGACCAAGTAAATGGTTCCTAAGCATCCTTTGTTTTGGCATGTGTTTTCTAGAACAGACAGAAGGACACGATGCTCCGCAAGTGAAATGTGAAGTGTGTTAGAGCAGTGACCACCACCATGTTGATGGTTCAGTAGTGTGTGTGTGTGTGTGTGTGTGTGTGTGTGTGTGCTCACCAATGAGGATGAAGGCCACAGCGATTAAGAAAGTGAGAACATAACCCCGAATCGGTTCGTTGTTTTTTCCATGACCCTTAGCGAAGAAATGTAGGGCCTTATAGATGTTGTCCATGCAGAGTGCCTGGGGGAGAGAGAGAGAGAGAGAGAGAGAGAGAGAGATAATATTCTGTATGTTAGTGTTCTTTAACACAGTTAGTGTGCGGTTTCTTAGCTCACAGTGTGTTAGTGTGTGGTATGTTAGTGTGTGGTATGCTAGTTCAAAGTGTGTTAGTGTGTGATATGCTAGCTCACAGTGTGTTAGTGTATGGTATGTTAGAGTGTAATATCACAGTGTGTTAGTGTGTGTGTGGTATTCTCTCAGTGTGTTAGTTTACAGTACAGAGTTTACAGAGTGTTAGTGTGTGATATGTTAGCTCAAAGTGTTAGTTTGTGGTATGTTAGCATGTGGCATGTTAGCTCACAGTGTGAGTGTGTGTGGTTTGTTAGCTCACAATATCTTGAGCTGCTCTCTCACCTGGAAGACTTTCGGAGCGCTAACCAGAGAGGCGAGGGCTGAAGAGAGAGTGGCAGAGAACGTCCCTGCAGTGATGAGGGGTCCAAACCCAGATACCATCGTCATCACCTACACACACACACACACACAGAGCTCATGCTGTTGTACAACAAACGTGATAATCCTCATCGAATGAGTAAGGAGTCAAAGTGAACCAAGACACACCAGCTTTGCCATGAATTTTGTCCCTCTGTTGAGGAGATATTTAAAAAATGAACTTCTTTATTTAAAAATAATAGATACATTTGAAATATCTAAGAGATTGTAGGTGGCATCGCTGTCCGGATCACCACTCAGCAATGCGCAGAACTGATAAAAGTGCCCCACTGAAGGGTTCATGTGTGTTGATTGCCTGTTTGATTATCCTACTCTATGGTTCTTTTGCTCAGTGTCTCACCTGGAAGTTGTTCATGAGGCCGTACTGGCACTTGGAGGTTCCGCAGATGGAGAAGTCATAGCCAAAATCGCATGCGGTTGAGAAGTTGCAGCTTGCTCCAGGAGCAATTGTGTCATTCCTGTTTCCTGTTGCATCACGGACGACTGTAGATGCTGGACAGAGAGGAACAGGATGATTACATATTAAACCCCCTATCACTCAATATAACTGTTCTTTCACTCAGGGTGAGGGGGCCCTCCCTCTCCCTCATCACCCAGTATAACTGTCCTCTCTCTTTGTAGGGGTGGGTGGAACTGGACACATCTAGGTAAAATGGACAACAATACTAAAAACAATAGCAGTCCGTGTGAAGTGTGAAGCAGGTGTGTGTTTACTTACAGACACACAGCGCGATGCCCAGGTATGTGAGGCCTGTAATTAGTATGGCTAGCAGGGTTCCGATGGGAATGGCACCTTGAGGGTCCTGCAATCATAAAAGAAAGAAAAAAAAGATTTGCTGTTTTTTTAAACTTTAATAAAAATGTTAGAACTATTTAAAACAAGTGTAACTGACAGGTTTTCAATATTTTATAGTTTTAAGAAACTATTATTTGACAACAGAGGCTCAAACTGTTGGTTTTGAAGGGACTGTAAACTGCACTTACAGTGTAAATTGTTGTACAGTGTAAATTCATAACCTGTCAGCTACATTTGGTTTTTATGTATTTCTTCCAAAATTTTGATGAAGCTGCATAATCTAATGGTGAGCTTTGGATTCGTCTGGCCTGTATTTTGAGTTCGCTCATGTGACAGCATTAGTTGTAATAGCAGAATTAATAAATAAAGTAGTAATAAAGGTACTGTTCCAAATAAAAGTCTATACAGACATGTCTTGGAGCATGTGGTCTTCACAAGAGCAGATACGATCTTACCCTTAGGTCTCCAGAGATGTTGGCTCCTGCAAGGATTCCCGTTGCCGCGGGGAAAAAAATGGCAAAAACCGAGAAAAAGGTCTCTCCATCTCTGAAGTTTGGGGTAAAGTTCTCCGCTATTATGGAAGCTGTTGGAACAGAGCAGAGTTTAAAAGATTAATCGTCTTGTGGTCCACTTTTCTTCAGAAGACTCTGAAGAGTGTAAAGATGATGGTGTATCCATTGTGTAGCCCCTGGGACTGTGTAAGGGTGGAGCTTATCAGATTAATGTGTGGGGGGTGTAGGCATGCAGGTATAAAAGTCCCAGGAACCAACTGTTTGGTCAGGGTTCCTGGGGGATTTGGAAACAGTTCCGGCCGACTCTTCTAACTTCTATTTCTTTTTTGTGTTGTCTTTTGTTTATTTGTTAGCACTGTTATCTGGTTAACATTTGTTAGCACTGCTATTAGGCCAACAGGGGGTTTTGCAAAGTTATATGGGCATACGTTTGGAGTGTGCACGCTTTATTGGTACATTTGCAGTGTCACAAAAGTGAATTAATATGTATGTCACTATGAATTGAACAAGTATTTGTGAGAGACACGTGTGTGTGAAGTGTGTGGCTAAGTTAGAACTACCCCGATAAACTGTATGGCTAGAACTATTAAATGTGGAGCAGTGCTAGTTGTTTGTTTCTTTTGTTTGTCTGTGTAAATACCACTCTCTTTCTTTTGTAATAAAGAATGACTTTACGAACTTGTATCTGGTCTGGATATTGTTCATCCTTGGCTCAGTTTACAATTGTAATCCTGAATCTCCATTAACCTGCAGTGTTGATCAGCAGTTAGAAGAGTTAAAATGTTCAGTGTTGAATGTTCCAGATCACACCGGTGTGACGCTACACTTTAATAAAAAGTAGTCAGGCGTGTGACAAAACATGCAGAAGAGTTAATGGAATAATTAATTGTAAGTAAAACTGTTAATTAATAGAGGACTGTAACACTTTTTTAATGTTATATTTGGGTCTAAGTTGATTGGTCAGTTGAATTATCACATTAGATTTATGTAAAATGATATAATCACACTTTAAGATCAGATATAAAAACCCAGTAAAAGCTCCAGAGCTGGTTTCCGGTGCTCACTTTGGTAACTGTAGAAGCCTTTGGACTTCTTGTCCTCGGTGGCAGGAATAGCAGTGCCCACAAACACATTTACTATGGCAATTAGGAGAACAACCAACAGCACAATCTGAGCCTGGAGATACAGAGACACACACAGAGAGAGAGAGAGAGAGAGAGAGAGAGAGAGAGAGAGAGAGAGAGAGAGAGAGAGAGAGAGAGAGATATCAGTAAGTTTTTATTGCCATATTTTCATTTTGACTCCAAAAAATTATTATTATTATTAGAATTATTTATAATTCATTTGTTTTGCTCTGTAGTCTTATGTATATGAGACAGTATAAGGCTTTGTAACCACTTATATAAGCGTGTATAAACTTGTATAAAAAAGACAGTATTTGAGCCCTGGAAGATATATATATTGTGAATCACGGTTTAATTTATTATTATTATTATTATTATTATTATTATTATTATTATTATTATTATTATTATATTTTATTTACTGCTACATTTTAGACACAAACTACATTTACAATTACTATCACAAAATCCTACGGTTACTCTTAAAACAAGTAAACAAACCCAAACTCAGCCAGGAGTTCTCACTCAGACTGAATCTAAAAGGTCATAATGCCCAACCTTTGCTTCCCACTCCATCCCAGCCAGTGAGATTCCGAGCAGCAGGACCACAGTGATGCAGCCGATGATCCTGATATCGTTCACCTCGTCCACCATGATGGCATTATTTTCCTGAAAACACACCCAGATTTCTGCAAACCGTCCACACAAAAATATTTATAAATATATACAGTCTTACATATATAGATACATAAATATATTCTATATAGAGACAGACTCTCTTCTCACCCCTCTCTCTCTGTTCCTCTCTGAAATCTTGGGAATGTGTGTGATGTGTTTAAATGTTTTCTTGTGTGTGATGTGTTTAAATGTGAGGTCAAATACTCGGTCAGTATTGAGTTCTTTCTGCTCATGTTCATTAAAGGTTCTGAAATACTGATCTGTTCTCCAGCTGTTCTGGACTCTGTTTTACCTTCAGAAGATCCACCACAGTCTCTGAGAATCCCACCACGTACATGGCCACAGCCACAGCATTGGCGAAGGCAAAGATGAGGCCGATGGAGCCCCCAAACTCTGGGCCAAGGCTGCGGGAGATCAGGTAATACGCACCCCCTGCAGGAGAACCACACGGAACCGAACAAGCAGCTGTGAACCTGCTCAGTGTAACCACATAACTGAACATGTTGTGTCTGTTTGTGTGTGTGTGTGTGTGTGTGTGTGTGTGTGTACTCTCAGTAATTTGTACTGGGTTACATATTGTACTGAGTAACTACAATGGAACTTCTTAGAACCACTAGACTCAAACCAGTTTCTTTCCTCCAGATCTTCATTCCTGATGCCTGATGTGACCTGAGTCTGACCCAAGCTTGATCCGAGGGTGATCCAAGTCTAACTCTAATCTGACTCCGGTTTGACCTGAGTTCTCGTTCTGTTCCCTTTCTCTCTCTTTCTCTCCTCTCTCCTCTCTCTTTCTTACTCTCTCATTCTCTCATTTTTGTCTCTCTCTCTCTCTCTCTCTCTCTCTGTTCTCTTTATTTCTATTTCTATTTCGTGTGAGTGTGTGTGTGTGTGTGTGTGTGTGTGTGTGCGCATGTGTGTGTATGAGAGAGAGTGTGAGTGTTTGTGTGTGTGTGTGTGTGTGTGTGTGTACATGTGTGTGTGTGTGAGAGAGAGAGAGTGTGTGTGTTTGTGTGTCTGTACCTCCTCGGACAACTCCGTTGGTGCAGATAGCAGACATGGAAAGGCAGGTTAAGGTCGTGACCACACAGCTCAGTAAAATGATGATGATTCCCAACCCTGAAACACAGAAAGCAGAAACTTGAGGAGTTTTATTTTTACGTTATGTGTTAAATTCAGTAAATGAACAGTAATTGTGTCTCTGTTTGAGTCTGTTTTTCGACAGAACTATCATTTTAATGAGGCTGCGCTCTGGCCGGGGGTCACTGCACACCACAGCAGAGTGGAACCGCACAGTGCCTCTGATGGGCCATTAAGAACACTTGGGCCCCTGGGCCTTTATTCACTCACTCAGAGCAAAGTGTCAGATGGCACTCCAAACCTGCCATTAGTTCCACTCCATAAAACTGATCGATGCCCCGCGGCCGCAGGCAGAAACATGCATACTTCCCTATTTCTTCCCTATTTTGCTTCTTAAGATCCAGACTTTTTCTTGAGGAACAGTTCTCCAGGTTTCCTGGAGGACTTTCAAAGACTCATTTTCAGTCCAGTCCCTGAAGCCATACAGCCATGCAGTGACCTATGTATGAATAATTTTAGCATAGCAAAGCACATCTAACTTAAGTCCTGAACCAGTGAAGAAACAGGTGCAGATGAAGTATAATGGTATAATGATCAGTATAATGGTGGTGCTGCATGCTTAGTGGTTGGAACTCCTTTATCTAGGACCCTTTTAGCTTTAGACTTTGGATCCTGTCACAATGAAACATTTATTCTTAATTGTTTTGTTTAATCTGCCATGTATTCCAAAGATAAGACTGTTTGACAGGATTAAAATAGTATTTCTGTAATAACAAGGTGATTCAAAGCAAAATATAAAGAAATGGGAGGCAGGGCTCAAGACTTTTGTACAGTGTTGTATATCGGTTTGATCTGAGCATGGATAAGTCTGCTCTACCTTAATCTGCATGGATTAAGGTAGATCACACTTAATGAAGTCCAGAGGCAGACCTCATCAGTATGAGGAAGGTCCATAGAGGACAACTGGTGCTGAGTCAGCAGTGTGTGTGTGTGTGTGTGTGTGTGTGTGTGTGTGTGTGTGTGTGTGTGTGTGTGTGTGTGTGTATACACTATATATGTCGTGTATACACACGTCT
>JBBPDC010033758.1:0-12149 GCA_037974485.1 Hemigrammopetersius urotaenia | reverse complement strand
ATATATGTATTTGTACATAGGTGTGTGCGTGTATGTATATACTTTATGTATATATTTTAAAGTCACTGACACATTATATGCATCTGTCCTTTTTTTGATACAAATACTAGCTATAACACTGGCTGTCCCCAACAGCCAGTGTTATAAAAATACTAATGATACAAAGCATATCACAGAATTCCTCCCAATTAAGTATCATTATACTGTCCGCCTTTAAGTGTACATGTATCAAACAAGCCTAAAGACTGATGCAAGACTGCGTTTCCTTCCTCATAACAAATATTCTTATATTGCAGAAGAATGAAGCTCAGAAGGAACAAGAGCATGTGGACCCTTATCATCAGTGCCGTATGCTGGTAACAAACATAGAGCCACCTACTCACTTCAACTGCAATTAAAAAGCCGAGTATGTCTTCTCATAACGATATGACAGTCAAATAACTGATGTCCTGGGGCCACTGTAAAAGTCAAGTCGCTACTCAAGCATCCTTAACAGCCTGATCTAATCCTACAATGTCTGTAACTTTGTTGGAGTCAAACAAAAAAACAGCCAACCACAGCTCTTTCCACAACTAGAATATTCATTGGGAGGATTCAAAGAAATTCTACAGTAATGTGGTATTTTAGCACTATTTTATCTTCATTGGACCAATTACAACAATGTGTTATTTTTGGGAAACCTTAAGGTACATATAATATAAATTACAAATATAGAGAACAAGATTGTGCAGATATAGGAAAAAAGTCAATTTATAATCCTTTATTCAATTTACATCTACCTTGGATCTACAGCTGTCCCGGATATATATAGCGTAGGATTATGAGTACAGACAAGTATTAATTGTCCGAAAAAATATGCAAGTCAATGTTATGAATATATAATGTAATATTTAAATTAAAGGTGAAAGAATTAATATTCTTAACTTGAGTTAAAATAATATTTTAACCCATGCCTTTGTGGGTTATTTCTATTGGCCCATTATGAAATTTTCAATGCTGGAGTAAAAGAAATTATAATATAATAATAACCTAACAAAATGGTAGCAGAGATACAGTTTTGTCCCAAGAGTAATGAGCTGCAGTTCAACAAGATAGACAAGTATGGTTATGGTTAGTAGGGATATTATGGGGATAGTTATGGGTAAGTAATATAAATGATGTTTCTGCTGCTAGAGACTACTTTCACCAATTAACCAGTCCCCACACCACTCACCAGAGCAATATAGCACTTCATCTCTCTTCCCTTCTACTCTTTCAGAAATGACTGCAATTGCCATGAGAACAAAGCCAATCCATGGTGCCATTCTGGTCTCCTAGGGATGAAAGAAGTGGGTGTTAAAGGAATCGTTTGGCAAAAAAATTACAAACGCAACATAAAGCAGTTGGTCAGTGCAAGCTCTGAAGTTTCTTGAGTCTAGCAATGCAGCTACAAGGCTATTACAGCTTACAAGAAATTAAAGCTTATACACAACCTTGCAGCATTATATGAGGGGGAAACCTGATCATTCAAACAGACCAGATAAAGAACCAGTCCCACAGACTGCTCACTCCTATAAACCAGGCCAGACCACAAAATGAAAGTCAAGGAAGGCTCTGGAGGACTAAACTAGTCTTTTCTAATGGCAAACCCTTCATTTGTATGGATTACTGTCAAAGTTATCCATTTATGAAGGCAGAATGTGATTAGATATGATCAGAACCCATGAAGGCCAGATGACAGCTGTTAATATATTGTAGCAGTGTTAAATCAGACTGTGAACAAACTTAAGTGGAAAAATTCTGCCCTGCTGTCTGTCCAGTGATATCTTTAGACAAATTCAACAGATCTACTCAAAATCACTGGCTTGATCAAACATGCTACCATGGCAAACAATGAATAACCACTTATTAGCATGATGTCATTTGAATAACGCCAACTGTTGGCACTACTTTGACTCACCGTTAGATATGTGTTCAAATTAGGCATTCAAAATGTAAATTGACACAGTATCTGAACTCCTTTAGATACTAGAGCCCAGCACAGGTGGTAATAATAAAGAAGTTCAGTTCTTTGCATTAAGCATTAATAGATGACATAATAAACATAAATATGTAACAGCATTTTGTCCTTAGCAGATTCCCTGACATTGAATTTTTGTTTAATGTCCAGGGTAATAGAGTTGCTCAGTGAATTATACACTAGTGGGACAAAAGTATGGAGACACACCTGTTTTTTCAGGGTTTGGTGAAGGGCAGTCTTAATGCTTCAGCATAACAAGACATTTTGGACAACACCATGCTTCCAACTTTGCGGACACTGAAGAACCTTTTCTGTTCCAGCATGACTGTGCCCCAAGACATGGTTGGATGAACTGTGTGGAGGAACTTGACTGGCGTGAACAGAGCCCTGACCTCAACCCCATGCTACACCTTTGGTACGAACTAAAACGGAAATTGCGCCAGGTTTCTCATCCAACATCAGTGTGTGACCTCAAACGCTCTACAGAACGAATGGGTACAAATTCCTACAGAAACACCCCAAAATCTTGTGAAAAGCTTTATAAGTTGAGTGGATGCTGTTATAGCTGCGATAGTAGGATCAACTCCATATTAAAATCTATATAATTGAATGCAATTCAGTTATTTAGATTGGTGGAGGAATTATCAGACAATACTTGTCCATATAGTGTAGCATTTAAACAACACATTTAAACAACTATCATGTATAATACTATTGACTATTATGTGCAACTATAGGCCACTGTCAATTCCTTACTGTGGGGTCTTCAATTGCAGAAGTTGGAAAAGTTTTGGATGAACTGGCGCCCCCAGTTGATCAACACCTACTCAAACACGTGAGGAGATTTAACTCAAAAGCAGTGGCATGTGCTGCCCTGTATTGTCCTTGGAAATAAGAGTCAGTGGACATTTGATTACTGCACAAAAGAATATCCTTCTATAAATAAACCCCACATTTAATGAGGAACACAAAACAGATTAGACAAGGAGGTCATGCCTGTAATTTCTAGTCAACTCGTATTTTACATTAGGTAGATGAAAGTGGTGGAAAGGACAATAGTTTTTGCACAATTTCCAATTACAGTGCACCTGTGGATCACACGTTTAGTATGGGCAACCTGTCCGGCTGCATTATTGGGCTAAACAGGTGAGAACAATCAATAACAAATTTCTCATTCCTCTGGAATAAGACTATACTTTTAAAACACAAGTTAGGCACAAATTATACCGTTCCACACCTTTATATCTGGGTGAAAGATCTGTGGTCGTTGTCTTACCTGGCCCGCACCGTGCGAGGTAAAGAACAGCAGGTGAAGGGTATTGAAACTTTTTTCTCACGCCAGGACGCGAACGATGCCTTCCAAATGGAATATGTGATAGAAGCAAAGCTGCTGACCAGACGAGAAGGCCTCTGCCTTTGTTGTCGTCGTGTTCTAGAAAGAAGATAACCCAACTTCTCTGCAGAAATATTGCAGGCCACTTACGTGCCGGTCTGTGGCTTTGCCACGACCAGCCGATCCGCCCACACCATTGATGATGGACAGGAACGTCGACCAATAGAGTGGCGAGCTGCAATCCAACGACCAATCAGAACAACGGCTGCACAATCTCTATTTCCCCGGATGGAGGAGTTTCCAGACACTACAGTAACGCGCTTCTGCACAGTCATGTGCACAAACAGACATAAGAGTCAGCTTAGGGTGGTTTTATCTATAAGATTATAAGAACTTTATTTTTCTTGTGTCTCTAGGACGCCCAGTCTATAAGAGATAAGACAATAGAAAAAATAAAAAGACAAAGAATAAACAATAGTGCCACAAAAATATTAGTGTAACATAACAGTGTAAGTTCAAATTGAAGTTCAATTTTATTTATGTAGCACATTATCATACACAAAATGCAACAAACTACAAAACAGAATAGAATAAAAAAATTAAAAAATTAAAAGAATACACAGAAAATCACCAAAAGAAAACGCAACAGAAGTGCAAATATTTAAAAGAAGTCATTGGAGAATAATGCAGTTTTAAGCAGTTATTTCAGTAAAACACTGAAATTGCTGTGTGTTGTGCCAGCAGATCAGTAGTGTAAAACAGTTTATGAAAGTGGCTAATGCAATAAAAACAAATGCAATAAAATAGCAGCAGACAAAAAGATAGTGAGATTAATATTCAGTAAAATTCAATCTCTTTATAGAATAAACAGACGAGTTGTATATTGCACAAATATGATTCAGAACAGAATAATGATTTTAAAAACTTGATAAAGTCCTTCTACAGAACGGGGAGCAATTACATACTGCTCAAAAAAATAAAGGGAACATTTAGACGACACAATGTAACTTCAAGTCAATCACACGTCTGTGAAATCAAACTGTACACTTAAGAGGCAACACTGATGGTCACTGAGAGAGTGCAGACTGTAAATCAGTGTTGCCTCCTAAGTGAACAGTTTGATTTCACAGATGTGTGATTGACTTGAAGTTACATTGTCTTTATTTTTTTGAGCAGTATATAATCGCATGGCCGCAGGTGGAAAGGATTTCCTGTGGTGTGCAGTCCTGCATTTTGAGCTGACGTGTCTTTTGAAGGCCTCTTAAGGAGACGTGCATGGCCTGGGAGGGACTGTAAATAATACAGAGAAGCTTCTTCAATATTCTCCTCTGAGACACCTCCACCAGGGTCTGAGGTTTGACACACAGAAGAGAACAAGCCTTTCTAATCAACTTGTTCAGCCTGTTGGTATCAGTGGCCTTCACTTTACTGCCCCAGCACACAGATGCAAAAAACACCACACTCTCTACCACAAAGATAGCACATGGGCAACATGGTCCTACAGACAGTGAGTGACCTGAAGCTTCACAGTAGGTAAAGAGGGCACCTTCTTGAAAACGTCTTTTTTGAAAACAAAAGTCAAAGTGAATGTCATCTCAACCATATACAAGAATACAGAGAAAATAAATGGCGAACCTGAGGTTCCATAGTATACACATTGTGCAACATACACAACAACGCAAATAAAGGAATATAGAATAAGAATTAGAGGGCAATATGTCAATAAAGCTACCACAAGAAATACTGAATAATAAATGATTTAACCAAACCTCTCCTGAGTGTGTGGACAGTTATGTACAATATATTTAAAAATAAGTAATCAAGTGTATTTATCATTATACATAGACTGTATTGGGGTGATACCAGCCTAGTGGGTAAAACATTAGCATGTGAACCTGATGACCCCTAAATGGCAGATTCAACCCTCCACTTTCTACCATTGTGTTCTTCAACAAGACACTTAACCCTCAGCTAGACGACAAGGCCTGGTTCTCAAACTCCGTTCCAGTTCACATCAAAGTTGTTGTAACAAAACCTTGCTGAAAACGAGGTGTCCTGATTTTGCCTGATCTGTTGCTCATTACCTCACTAAATATACATGTAGAGCTAATTAGTATGTGGATCCACTTGACTACTAGATCAGGCTGAATCGAGGCCTGTTAATAAGAAAGTGGTGTTTTATTTAAGTTTGATTTGGAGATCATGTTAATTGGAACCACCCAGCAGTCTTAGCTATCCCATGCACCTGTAGATTGTTACCAGAACCAGCATAACGTCGATTCTTTCTCTTTTTGAACTCTGTAGCTGTAAAAACAGTATTGAAAATGTCATTTTTGCACATTGGAACGACCCAGGCTAAGGTAACTAACCAAAGGTAAACAGTTGAGTAGCGTCTATTTGCTAATGTGACTTACTAGTATATAAACTAACCAATAAACAATGAATTATAAAGCAGTATTCGTGCTGCACTGGTAATATCTTTAAAATGGACAATAATTAGATAATTTATTAAGTTACTGTAGCTTATAAAAGCTTTAGCATGCATGCTAGCTCTCCTGACTCTACAAGGAACTCAAGGAACGCCCGACAGCTGTGTTTAATCCATATTTCCCAGTTATTTCTATTAATATGTAATCTGTTTATTGTTGTCAAACTTCAAGTTATTATGATTAATGGGACCGAGAAGCCACCTTGCCAGTTGAACATGTTTTAAGTTTATTTCACATACGGTTGGCCTCAGGTGCTGTCTACTGCAACAAGACACGAAATGTGAAAATACAGCACATTTTTTATTTTAGGCATTTTTCATAGAATACATTACTACCTAACCCAAATGAATCCCTCATAAGAAAATGATTTGGGATACCCTGAATACCCTGACATTTTAAAGCATTGCTTCTCTATCTTACTGACTAGACAGTATTTATGAAAAGTAACATGCAAGAGGTTGACCCAGGTGGTTGTATTATCTCAATAAGCCATTAAAGTCCTGACTTTTTAAAACGTGTTGATTTATGTTCCTGGTCACATTAAGCACATCATAACATCAGATGGTGTAAAATAATTTAAAACATAATATGCATCTTTGGCTGTCTGATTTTGATTACGTCAGCATGGAGTAATCGGTGGGAAAAATAATATGAATCAGTTATATTTTACCTGCCCACCCTACCCCTCCTGTCAGGAGGGAAACAAACGCTCAGCTACAGGGACAAAAGTATTGGGACACACCTGTCACCTGTTACTTATAGTGAAGGGCGATCTAAATTCTTCAGCATACC
Organism: Hemigrammopetersius urotaenia; assembly: GCA_037974485.1. Classification (NCBI taxonomy): domain Eukaryota; kingdom Metazoa; phylum Chordata; class Actinopteri; order Characiformes; family Alestidae; genus Hemigrammopetersius; species Hemigrammopetersius urotaenia. Next base: position 5,536 of record JBBPDC010033758.1, on the reverse strand, counting down.
AAGATATTTTGGATAACACAATGCTCCCAACTTGGAGAATTTCTGAAGAAATTTGTGCCCATTCATACTGTAGAGCATTTATGAAGTCAGGCGCTGATGTTGGACGAGAATGCCTGACTTGCAAAGGTGCTGGTGGGGTTGAGGTCAGGGCTCTGTGCGGGCCACTCAAGTTTATCCACACCCAGCACGTCCAACCAAGTCCCTCAGATATACTATAAGTTTTGTGTGTGTATGAATGTATAGTGGGTTTAAGTAAGCACAAAAATCTTAAAGATGTAAAAGATGCATTTGTTCTTTTGGCATAATAAGGTGTTCACTTATGGTTCAGTGTCTGTTGTTTTAGTATGTCAAGACCTGTTTAGTTTTTTCATCTCAAGCAGTTTAAATGGTCTCCGTCCTTAAAACACAGCCCATTGAGACTGTCTGTATAAATTACAATACTAGCTGTAGTTTATAGCTGTCATACATGTCATTTGCAGAATTAGCATCTGCTCTGTTTCCTGACAGATGATGAGCGACTTGTAAGACGGAGAGTAAGCTCAAAGGGAGACCCCAGAGAGAGAGCACAGGGGAAGAACATGGATAGGTAAGTCTGTATTATACAGGTAAAACTTGCTCTCCTGCTCTTCACTAATTGGGTTTGTTTTGTTTGTTTGCTGCGCCGGGATTACCTCTGTTCAATTATGTAAAAAAACAGCCATGTTAGCTTAATGTAATTGTTGTTTGCCTCTGAAGAGAGCTTTAGTTTGCACAAGCGTAATTGTTTTGTATCTGAAGCTGGTGCTGATAAAATGAAGTTGTCTTTGGTTTGAGTATAGACCTGCTTTTGGCACTGCTTTGCTTAAAAATAAGGATGCAATGAACCGTTACAATAGAAAAATCTGAATCAGAAAACTTTATTGATCCTGGAAGAAACTGCTCATGCTGCAGCTGCAACTGCACAGAGACACAAAGATATGGTGTAAGTCAAAATAAAACTGTCCAGAAAATGCTATATATTAAATACAATATGCTATATACATAAAACAAAGTGGTCAGTAAGAGACGTGGATATAGATAAATGAGTAAATTACTGCTGAAGTACTTTACTCAACACAAATAGTGGTTTGGAGTTGTTCTTTACGTAGTCTGTTATTGCACATAGCAGTGACATAAGTAATGATATTGAACAAGATAATGCTTTTGCATAAGTAGTGAAAAGATTGCATGTGATAAAACTATTGCACATAAGTGGTGAATGACTTTTGGTTCCTTTTAAACTGTTTGATTGTTAGTCTTCTGAAGAACCGTTTTTGCAATTTAGAAGTATGAATGTGACATTTCTAATTTAAAGGTTATAAAGTTTGTTTGTTTTTTCCCCAAGAACTTTAGTTTTGAAGAATGTAGTTGTAGTTGATGAGTTAGTTTGTAGCAATCCTGACCATTATTTCTGATCTGATCATTTTAGGGAAAAGTCTTCAATTCCTTTGTTATTTACAAAAGTCTGCATAATTAAACCATTGAAACATGAACAAAGTGATATTCAGAGTTACAGAGTTATTCATAATAGTGGTGGTAGGGTAGTGTTTTATACATTTAAAATCTACTTTACGTCATTGCATAAAATGTTAGAGAATTAGATAGAGAGTTAGAGAATGGAAGTCGCTTTGGATAAAAAGCGTCTGATAAATGCCGCATGTTAACATTTTTATCATTCAATTAATACAAAACATGCTAATTTAATATGACATTAATTTACAGTTTTTAATGTTTTGTTCTAAACTAGATTTGTAAAAGGGAAAGAAAGTGCATTAAAAACATCAGATTTACAGCGATTTCACAATTATCTTCATTACATCTAAAAACTAATGAGATGTGTATTCGCTGTTCAGGTAGTGCAGTAAATATAATGGTCATATTTGCGGTGTGGAACCCTGTGACCCCTGGTTCCGTGTCACCACAACAATACAAAATGGCAAATTTGGTAACTTCCTTGGTAGATTTTTCCATGATTTCAGATCAAAATACATTCAGTCCTTTTTAGACCCTAACCTTTGAATTATGCATCCCTTTTTGAAAAGTCGTTAGGATTTCTCTTTAATGACTGTTGAAAATCCATCTGGAGGGAACCCTTAGGGATAACTGAGCCTCTGCGCTTGTTTCATTTTCTGCTTTCATTTTGTCACTATCCTTTAACCGCTTTTCTTGAACAGCGACACTGAAGATGATATCCTAGGAGACGACTCACTTACAGCGTTGAATGTGAGTTCTTAATATCAGTGTATTCTAAGATTACAATATTTTGAGTCTGTATGTTTTGTCAGCTCCATTGGGCCATCATTGTTTATTATAGTAGTAGCTGCGCAACCTACTGAGTCATTTGGTGATTAATTGAGCAATTGTCAAAACAATTCGTTGTGATGGGACGATCCACGTTTTTCCTGTTCACACCTGATTTCAGTATCGAACTGTCGATACTGAAACAGATTCCAATATAATGCATCTTTTTGCATTAATATTATTTTTGTTGAAATTGTGCTGTTTGTTAGTAAGGTTACATCACAGAATAAATAACTACTAAGCACTTATTAGAAGAGCAAACCAATATACACAACTACATTGAATTTAAAGGCATTCAACAGGAAATGTATTGATGTCACACTTCACAAAAAGGTCGCAGTAACAGCTGTTAATTATGTGACTATCAAAAACAACACAATGTTATTATGCTCTTTTAGCAGCAACAACTGTGTACAAAATAAAGTGCAAAACATTTTGTGTTTTGGTGAATTCGGAGACACGACATGGGCAGAGTGTAGTCTTAACAACTTCTGTATTTAAGGTGGACCAGCCGAGTTACAAAATGCCCAACATAGAGAGAGGGGAGAGGGCAAAATAACCCCAAAGCTAAGAGTCTTCTCTGATATTCCTTTCTCTTTTGGGTTGTCTCTGCAGGTGCTTGATTAAATTTGTTGTATTGTACGACGTAACCGTACTTCCACCACCCGGCACGCCAGTAGTCGTTTTGCTTTTCTGTGATTCCATACTAAAGTGTCTCCAAACGAGCGGCATTTTGTTCAAAACAATGGCTAATGTTCGCTTGAACAGATTGAAGTTACCGCAGGTTCATGGTTTGGAATAAGGAGCGATGACGCATCTTGTATTACACACCTTCGAGTTTAAGGTCCCGCGAAAGCTGCAAAATGGAATATATAGATCGGTCCTGTCCGACCGACATCCGATGACGGACTTACGGCTATATCGTACCCGATACCTATACCGGATCGGGTCCAGCTGTAGTAGACACTGATGGTCCTCAGTTTGCTAAATGCAAAAATACCAAAAGTGTTATTCTGGAAGAAAACAAATGAACCAACAGTTATTCAATGGGCAAAACAAATGCTGTCAAGCCGTCCACTAGAAAAAAAAATACAAACGAAGACTAAACAAGAAACATTTGAATGCATATGGGGACTTTGAATGCTTTTATGGACTTTGTCAAAGATATGGACTTACCTGAAGGAGATCCTGCTGATTGAAAGAATAAAAATGATGGTAATGATCACAGAGACTAATGTAGGTGTGGAAAAACCTGGAAGGAACCTGGAACCTTGTTACAACAAGTAAATCCAACAGCAGTACTGTGTTTTGTAACAAACAACCTGGCTGATTGCCTGCTCCTGCTATACAGTAAGCTAGTTTTACATATATTACAAGGGCAGGTCTAATGTAAAGTAGCAGGTGTCTATGTCAGAGTGCCAGGTCTAAGGTAAAGGTGTCGCGTTCTGCCACAGGACAGGTGACAGGTGGTTTCTTGGCAGGGGAAGCTGCTATGCTCCTCTTTCCAGTAATGGCATGTTACCCACACACATCTTTCAGCAGAGATGCAGTGTGGGTCATAGACATGAAAAAGCTGACAACACTAAAACCAGTTCCAACTGTGGCAGGGCTCCTGGATTAGCATAATTTTATGTCAGAGAACTGCAGGGCATTCACCTGGCCAGCATTGTGATTGAAATAGCACATATATAATGTGGCAACACTTTAGTGAATGAAGCAGTAGGCCTGAAATGAATCACTGGTGAGGTTGTCATCACATGCACGCTATATCAGGTAGGTTTTTCACAGTGAGGATTTCCAATAGATGAAGAGATAATGGACATTTCAAGTGGACAATCCTCACATTGGGCTTGAATCATCTTGCTCTGTTGAGAAAACCTGCCCTAGGACACACCCCCTGGAACTATGTTTCCTTGCCAGGGTGTAACGTTATACAGCTGAATAGAAGTACTAAAACTGCCTTACTGGTATTTCTAGTTCTCTAAAACAAAAAGGAGCATCCAGATGATTGAAATGTGTATTTATGACGAGATATTTCACACCAAAACGGCACACTGGTACACTGGTTAGTACACTGGTTCACAATCTTAGTTCTGGGAACCACAGTTTCTGCATATAAGCATGTGGGTCATCACATTTGGGGGTGAATGGTATGGGTTGTGTTGAATGGTGTGTATGTGTTTTGATGGTGCAGGGCTTTCGTATATCTGTAAAAATATGGCTGTTGCCTTTCTCAGGACATTTGGGATGAAGAGCTGAATGATGACCTTTTACTTAGTGACGAAGATGACCTAACTACCAGGTGAGATGAACTTTTCTGCTCCACTTTTCCGTCAGGTGTATAGGGAAGCTGTTAACTGAAAGGTTGATGGGTGAGGACTCCTGGACCTATAGAACAAACATCACTGCAGAGTTAAAACACTGGAGAAACAACCATGTAATGTGTTTGCTGTTTCTAAACCTACTCCCCTTGCTGTATTTCTTTGACTGTAATATCATTGTTTGCTTTATTCATTCATTTTTTATGGAAATATTTTATTTATACACTGACTTGCCAGTTTGAGGTACACTTTTATCCATGCTTAATGGCCAGTTTATGAGGTCAGCCTTGATTTACATTACATTTGTGCCACTCCTTATTATGTAAACTGCAGAATATAAATGAATTCTAATAACTACTTGCACTTTTGTATCTATATTTATATGTGTAGATAATTCTTTAAAATGTACCATATGGTGATGCAGGTTTGTTGTGACAGTAGCTATAACTGATTCACATATTCTACACATAACACTACGATTGAGAATAGTCATTAGGTTTAAAACATTTTTACAGACTAGTAGTTAATGATAAATCACTTCTGAGGGACCAGATTTTAGTGAGGCTCACAGGACCAAATACCTGGAAAGGGACAATTGCTAGGCTTGAGCTCATGAACAGTAGTGTTGGGTATCGACAGTAGTTTCCATTTAAGTATAAATTACAGGAAATGTGCCCTCCACAACTTTACAATGCACAGAATTCCTAGAACTTATAAGTCTTTTCTTTGAATGTATAGTCCATTTCTTAGCCCTGAAGATGTCTGATTTCAGAGCGCTCTGTAACAGGGCAACTTTTTTTCCATGCTTGCTAAACTAAAGGTGGTGGCGGCGGCGTAGTGGGTAGGATACTTGCCTCTAGACCAAGAGGTCATGGGTTCGAATCCTACCTTCAGCA
>JBBPDC010033748.1:0-12149 GCA_037974485.1 Hemigrammopetersius urotaenia | reverse complement strand
CGCTCTCTTCTCCCGCACACGCTCTCTTCTCCCTCACACGCTCTCTTCTCCCGCACACGCTCTCTTCTCCCTCACACGCTCTCTTCTCCCGCACACGCTCTCTTCTCCCTCACACGCTCTCTTCTCCCGCACACGCTCTCTTCTCCCTCACACTCTCTCTTCTCCCTCACACTCTCTCTTTTCCCTCACACTCTCTCTTCTCCCGCACACTCTCTCTTCTCCCGCACACTCTTCCCCCTGCCATCCTGCAAAAGGCCTCCACTGCTAGAATGGGAAACATGAGTGTGTGGTGTTGTGTTGAGTTTGTGTTGAGTGTGTGGTGTTTGTGTTGTGTGTGCAGTGTTTGTGTAGTGTTGAGTCCATTAGGTTGCATTTGTGATGTGTTGAGTATGTAGTGTTGAGTATGTAGTGTTGGGTGTGTACTGTTAAGTGTGTGTGTTGTGCTGGGTGTTGTTGAGTGTGTTTGTGTTGTGTTGAGTTTGTGGTGTTTGTGTTGAGTGTGCTGTGTGTTGTGTCCATTAGGTTGCATTTGTGATGTGTTGAGTGGGTTGTGTTGAGTGTGTGTTGTGTTGAGTGTGTGTTGTGTTGGGTGTGTTGTGTTGTGTGTGTTGTGTTGAGTGTGTGTGTTGGGTGTGTAGTGTTGAGTATGTTGCGTTTGTGTTGGGTGTGTAGTGTTGAGTGTGTTGCGTTTGTGTTGGGTGTGTGTAGTGTTGAGTGTGTTGTGTTGAGTGTGTGTTGTGCTGAGTGTGTGTGTTGGGTGTGTGTAGTGTTGAGTGTGTGTGTTGGGTGTGTAGTGTTGAGTGTGTTGCATTTGTGTTGGGTGTGTTGTGTTGGGTGTGTAGTGTTGAGTGTGTGTTGAGTGTGTGTAGTGTTGAGTGTGTTGCGTTTGTGTTGGGTGTGTTGTGTTGAGTGTGTGTTGTGCTGAGTGTGTGTGTTGGGTGTGTGTAGTGTTGAGTGTGTGTGTTGAGTGTGTGTTGTGTTGAGTGTGTGTGTTGGGTGTGTTGCGTTTGTGTTGGGTGTGTTGTGTTGAGTGTGTGTAGTGTTGTGTGTGTTGCGTTTGTGTTGGGTGTGTTGTGTTGTGACATGTACAGTGTTCAGCAGAGGCTCTTATCCAGAGTGACGCACATTAGTGCTCTATTAGTCCCCATCTGTTCTTCAGCCTGAAGAGCTTCAGTGCAGCCGGAAACTCTTCCCAGCGCTCCACTTTTCCACAGTGTCCTCTATTACAGCCTTACTCCCAATATTCTGGGCTTTGGCAGCAATTACAGCCTCAAGTCTTTTTGAGTATAATGCTACAAGCTTGGCGCTCCTGTTGGTGGGCATGACCTCCATTCTTCTTTGCAGAACCGGGTGTATGGGGAGCGTTCACAGACATTCACAGAGTTGTCCTTAAGCCCCTGCTTTGTTATCTTGGCTGTGTGTTCAGGGTCGTTGTCCTGTTGGAAGATGAACCCTCACCCCAGTCTGAGGTCCAGAGCACTCTGAAGCAGGTCTCTGCACATTGCTGTATTCAGCTTTCCCTCAACCCTGACTAGTCTCCCAGTTCCTGCTGCAAACAATACACACAAAATGATGCTGCCACCGCCATGCTTCACTGTAGGGATGGTATTATCCAGGTGATGACCAGGGCCTGCTATACTCCAGACCTAACACCTGGCATTCAAAGAGTTCAATCTTTGTTTCATCAGACCACAGAATTCTATTTCTCAGGATCAGGATCTATTTTCCGTTTTCGTTTTTAAAAAAATCGCGTCCACACGCAATCGCGAAAAACGCTCTCAAGAGCATGCCCAGGCAGCAGGTGGCGATATAACCTTAAACCGTATAGCATTGGTGACCAATCAGAAGCCTTGGAGGGGGAGCATCATTACCTGTTTCTGGTAGACAAACAATAGCACAAAAAGAAAACCACCAACCACTGTTCCGACCGGGGGGTATTCCATTAAACATTCCCTTGAAATAAGCCAGACTTTCCCCTAATCCTGTTTCATGGAATACCCCCCCCAGGTCTCGTTCCAAAACCGGCGCCGACGTTGGCGGCGGGTGCAGTGCAGAGACAGTGTGTGTGTTGTATGTAATAGCATCTGAAGCTGACTCTGACGTCTATGCCCTTCATACTGGATGGACAGTAACTCCGTGCATAAACATACCAACACTTCTAACGCGGTTGAGAGCCGCAGTATTTTTTACACGTCCGGCATTTTGGATGACAACCAAGGCGCATGCGATGACCTTATATGAGTGGCGCACAGTATAACGCGAAACGGTCCGTTTTTCAAAATCTTCGTTTTTCTTGTCCACACACAAACGCAGAAACATTTTCACTGACCCAAAACACTGTTTACGTGTGGATGAAAGGCCAAAACGCATAGAAAACCTCCATTTTCAGAAATACCGTGTACGTGTGGACAGGGCCTAAGGGTTTACACTATAAAAATAGACATTCTTTGGCATTTTTTTTTTTTACCAAAACACAACAACGTGTTTTTTCACTATACACGGGCGCTCTTGGAATGTAATTGTAATCGCCTTCATGAACTCATTGCTTTCTGATAGAACAGTATGTTTGCTGAGCTGTGGCTCTCGCCTTGTGATTTTTGCCGACGCTCTGGAAGGCCTACGCTGGCTCAACCCGCTGAATAAATGGAATCTGCCAGTCTCTGTGATTGTGCACTACTTACTTCTTCTCGGAATAGCAGAATAATAGACTGCTGTAGACGCCGCTGTCATTATTGGGTCTCAGTTCTGCGTTCCTGCTAGGCAGATGACTCAGCGGAACTTCTCAGCTGTGCTTCTTATCATTAGCATCATTAACCACTTTGGGACTGGACTACAACCTCCGCAGTTGGCCTTGGCCTTCCTATTCGCTCCTCCCTCTAATGGTTTCTGACTGAAAAAGGTTGTGACTGTGGTTATCATTGCTATTTAATGCCTTTTACCTTTTTAGCTGCATGGAATATACAGGGCTTTCACAGGAAAGCTGACTATTAAGAGTATGAGAATTAATTTAATCCCTTACATGAAGGGCAAGAGGTAAGAAAGCATGAGCTGGTGGATTTGTGTGTAATGAGGCTTTAATGAAGCTTTAATTTGCCTGGCTCTACCATACATAAATAAAATGTAGATGGCATGTATAAAATATAACAAAATGCATGTCCAGTGTCAAATGGTAAAATATATCCACAAATGTATTGAAATATTCTGTGCTTTAATTGCTAATCTGTAGAGATGACCGCACTAAAAGGTCTAGAGGCACTATGGAACAGTTTAGAACCAATTGAGAATGCATTGCATATACTATCATCTGAGAAATCATAGCAACCACTTAGAAATACCCTTGAGAGTACCTGGAACATTATAGCAATCACTAGCTACCCGCGAGTTATTCCAGTTTAGCAGCCCCTTGATGAACAATTACAACTATCGAGTAAGATACTGTAATGCAGTAACACCTGAGTCACCTCTAATACCATAGAACAAAAAAAACCCTAAAACATTGTTATTGTAAGTGATTCTAGTCAGTGTTGTTATGCTCTATCTGGCTGTTGTAGAGTAAAAGTACAGACATTTGCATGCGTGTGTATGTGTGTGTGTGTGTGTGTATAATAATGTTTATCTAATGTTAGTGTAAGTGTGTATTGTCAGTTACTATGAACCCATGAGCTATCTTAGAACCAAATTATTTTCCTCAGTGAGCACACGATGTATCTGTTAAAACTTTCATTCTCATTTCAATTCCATGCTTTTTTACAGGCACCTTGTTCCTTCTAATCAACAACAGACATCAATTTATGTGCTTTCTGTGATCCTCTATACAAAGACAAAAAAACAAAAATCAGCTGTCGCACAAAAAGGAAAAACCCAGCTAGCTTGCTAAGTAATTAATGTCACCGTTTTTCATCTTTTCATGTGTAAATATGGCAGATAAACAGACGAAGCGAACGTCGGGCATGTGCCGCATTGCTGCTGGGGTTGAGGAAGGGCGCTGTAATTTGCTTTAGTGGAGTAATTAGCTGATGGAGTAGCTCCATTTCGGGGACCGTCTCTGGGGAGCTCGCTAATGCAGGCGGCATCCAACTGCTCCGTACGGATGAGCCGAGGAGCGAGCCTGCTTTGAGCGGACGCTGTCCTATTCTTCCATGATGAATCCCGCATCACAGCCCAGCACGATGTAGCTGGCGGCCTTGTTCTGAAAGAAGGAAGGGAAAGGAGAAATGGAAAGAGAACGAGAGCAGCTAATTTATGACATGAAGGGAGGAAAGGGAAAAAAAAGAGGAGGATGAGGCAAGAGCCAGAAAAGAACTTTAAGGAGTGATAAAGGGGCGAACGCTGAACAGAAAGGTAGTCTTGCCTGTTGCATGACATCACTCCAGCTGGCAGCATCAGTGTCAGGCTAATGGTTAGCCAAGGTAGCGTTACCAGGCAGATAAAGATTGTTGAGAATATTGAGTAGGAAAACAAGCTACTCAACCTCTCCGGGAGGCTATGTGGATTATGGAATGTGGGGAAAGGCCAGGGTTGGCTCCCCTGCCGCCAGGGATCATAGCTCAGATAGACTGGACTGAAAGGTGAGGTACAGGTCATGGATCTTGCCCCAGGTTGTTTAAAGAACTGAGCTAAGCAAAACTGATAACTAGATCAAGGTGAGATGGCTGCTTCTATGTATTTTATGCTACCAATGATGTGTGATTGCAAGTCAGCAACACTTTAGTTACCACCAGGCATATCATAAGAAACACTTAACAGCACCCACCTACATTTCAATAGCGACTGCTTAGGAAACCCTAGTATTCACCCAGAATACCTAATATAACTAGTCCACGGTCTTTGTATTTCCGTCCTATTTTTGCTTCTGCATTTGCTTCTAATTTCTGAATTCAGTGATAATAGTAATAAATGTAATTGTGAGCTCTGGATCAGTACAGTTTTTCTTGTGTTTCTCACAAAGTATTTGATTTAATAACTCTAGGACTGTCAGTATATCGATAATTTTGACATAACATTATTTTGATAAATATGAAGCATGACCTGTCGTTTTACAGTGTTTACTCTATTACTAGAGTACTCTATTAGCCTGATTGCACTTGTTGAGTGTTCCAAAGTATGGCAGACACCCGTTCACCAATAAAAAATATCCTGTTGCTGTAGGTTTCCCCCCTTTTAGCAATGCACATAAAAGTCATGTGCTTATGGGGGAGCTGGTGGCCTAGTGGTTTGGGCACGAATCCCAAGACTACTAAGCACCTCGGAGGTACCCTGAGTAAGGTACCGTCCCCACACAATGCTCCCTGGGCGCTGTGTTCCTGGCTGCACCCTGTGTTAAATACAGAGGAAGAATTTCATGCTGTTCCCACTGTGTGCTGTGGTGTGTTCATAGATAACAGAACCTTCTTTATAGGTCCCCCTACTGGAGAATGACATCTTCATACCACTGACTCTTTTCGTTTTATAACAATATGCAAGAGGCACAACACTAGACAGTATTTACTATTGTCAGTGTTGTACAAAAGTAACCTACTGAGTGGGTCATTATCTGAACTGATCGTGTATTTTTCGTAGCAAAAAGAGAGGAGTTATGTTAAAATATGCTTTCATGCATGCCTTTGTCAATGCGTGTGTGTGTGTGTGTGTGTGTGTGAGAACATGTCTGCAATGAGTGTTTGTCCATGAGAACCGGCCACCCATTCCGTGTGCTCCCGTTCCGGGTGGGCAGCAGCTGTCAATCAAAGCCACCCTGAACAGAACCCTCAGTGTGAGAAAAAAATGTCCAAAGAAGGCGAGAAAGAATGTGATGGTCATCTTAATCCCTTCATCTAGACTTTATGGGACCTGACCTTGTCCTACAAATAGCTCTGACGATTGAAGCTTTGCATAATAAACCTACAACACAAGCTGACTCATATCAGCTCGTGCTGACAGATCTATAAGGGCCAAGTGACTGTAAGGCTTGGGGCTCATGGGCTTAGCGAACAGAGCAGTGGAACCTCGGCCAGCCCAGACGGGTCAGCCGTCTCGCAGACGAGGCCTTCACGCCTGCCTTTCAGGGCAAACTCAGGTGACCTTAGTATTGAAAGTGTAATGAGAGGCATTATGCACTTAGAGAAGACGAAATGTGAAACCCCGAGAGAGTGAACCCCCAGATCACCAGCAGTGGGAGAAATGGATGTTAAGTAAGTGTTTGTGTGTGTGTGTGTGTGTGTGTGTGTGTGTGTAGGTAGTGGCGAAGATGAGGTGTAGCAATATTAGGGGTAACAAGGCAAAACCCCTTGGGGTAAGATTGTTTTCACTGGTCATCATAATAAAAGTTTCATTTACGATAGAATGGTTGTAGAGAGGAAAGCAGGGGGTGAAGAGCGAATCTTTACATTGTAATGGTTTTTTCACAGATTAAAGTAATTGTACAATTATTGTTGTTACTATTGTACAAAATTGGGTTTTTTTTTTACATTTTTAGAAATGTGCCTTTTTTTCTTTACATATTTGCTCAGTCTTGTTGATATTTTTTATTAGACTGCTTTGTTAACAACAACAATAAGAATATTATTATTATTATTATTAATAATAATAATAATAATAATAATAATATTAATACTACTACTACTACTACTACTACTACTACTACTACTAATAATAATAATAATAATAATGTAGGTTTCATTCATAATACTTATATTACCAATGTCAATAAAAGTAGTTTAGCATGCAATATTGTTTTATTGTATTCATATTTTATCATTGATTATACTAAATTACCAAAATATAGAACAATAATAATGAATTTAAATAATGCCCAATAAAAGACGGTCCAACACCAGCACCTGACCCCAGTGACGCTCCTGTGGTGTTCCAGCATGAGGTGGAAAGGCCAGTGGAAAGGCCATTTGGACATACGACGGATGTAGAACCACTTTCTGCTTGGAGTGCAGGGTAGATTCATTAACCGACCTGAATGTGGTTCCTGTGTTTAATCCCCTGGTTTCTAAATGTCAGGCCCATTAACTCCAGCAGATGAAACCTGGGAACAGCCATAAGTCCAGTTGTACTTTATGCTAACAAAGTTCTTCTTCAAAGCTGTGCAGCATCTTCATCTCAGAGCTTATTATTTCAGAATCAGTATTACTTTTTATTTATTCATAATATTTTAATATCTGCAAATCATTTATCCTTAAATTACTAGATTACTGACTTATGTCATTATCAATCAATATCATATATCATATCAATATCTCTATAATGTCTTTAATAACTAGTAATGTCAGTGTTTTTTTATATTGTGTTACATAGTGCTTTGGCAAAAACGTTCCCACTAATGAAGCTACTTTAAATTTGGATTTCTTAAAGGTAATGACAGACTTGCTTATGAAGAGACAAGCGGACTTTTGGTCTGAGGTCAGTGTCAGCACAGACACAAAACCTCCAGAGACGGGATTTGGTACATTCTGCCTGAATCTATGTTGTTTTGACCACATTTACAAATTTGACATTTTTACCACATTTATTTTTATTTCTTTATATTGTCTTTCTTTATACTTCATCTGTAAAATACAGGGTTCTGTGCATCTACTGTCTTACCCTGCAAAGATAATATTTACAAAAACTGTAAGTGTTTTTACACATTAATATTACTAAATTAAATCAAATAGAATAAGTACAAATAGCATTCTACAGTAAATATGTTCAGTATATCAGTGTGTTCTTTGTGGAAGTCCAGTATTACTTGTAGTTAACCTCAGAAACCTGGTTTAAATCAGGGGCTGCTGATGGAGTTTCACAAATCTAATCAATGGCTGGAGGAACTGAGGAGGAATCTGGAACCGAACCTGTGTTCTTCTCAACAGCTCACTCTATATCAGCTACTGTTTTACAGACGAACAAATTTTGTTACTTTAAATTGTTTTCTTGTTTGTTCGCATTCATTCTAATTTTAACTTTGCTGGTAGAAAAAAAACACCTTAATTAATACACACAGCACACAGAAAAAGCGTGGGTGTCAAGACTTTCGCACAGTGCAGTTCAAAAACAGAGCAAGGCACTTAGATTGTGTTGCAGCGTCAAAACGACGACTAATTTCCAATTGAAAACCAGAACCAACCGTCCAACAAAAGCACAGACGCGAACCCTCCAGAGACGGGATTTGCAACCGTCTGGTCTAATCTGGTTTAAACAAGGCTGTGATATCGATCGGCCCTGTGAAGGAGTCCCTTAACTCACTTCCGAGATCTTCAGACACTTACGGAGGTTCTGCGCTCTCGTTCTCTGTCTGTGTTTTATTAAACAGCGCCGGCAGGCGAACCCAAAGCAGGAGCCAAGTTTGGCTTCTTTTACATGTGGAGTCATTCAGGCATCACACACACACACACACACACACAGACACAGACACACACACACACACACACACACACACCTCATGTTGTCACAAAGAACATCAAAGAGCTGGCCTGATTATAGCTTGAAGAATAATCGATCAGGGATAGAAACACAAAGAAAGGAGAGAGAGAGGGAGAGAGATGGGGGAGAGACAGAGAGACACAGAGGGAGAGAGAGAGACAGACAGACAGACAGAGAGAAAGAGAGAGAGAGAGAGAGAAAGAGAAGGGTGGTAGCTCTCTCTTTGTCTTTGATGAAATAAATGAGAACAAACTGAAAGTGCCTAACGATAAAATGAGCCTAGATATACAGTAGGTGTTCTAACCACTCAACATTCAGCACCACCAGTATACTGATCATAGGCCTGATCTTCATATATATGTATATAAGATTGTTTTTGGTTATTGATTCTGTAATGTGTGAAATGTGCTTGTCACTTTTGTTTTATAGACTATTGACCACACTTGAATCAAAATTCCAAACAAAAATATGTTTGGAAAAAACATGATACATATAAATAATGTATTGCATTAAACTACACAACACTCTTACATTTCACAATAGCAACAAATACAACAGTGATGATAAGAGCAGTGTTTGTGTGTGTGTGACTCCATCAGAAACTGAACATAGAAAATGGAACATAGAAAAGCTGCGTTACACACACTACTGCACTCGCAACATATATTCTTCTTTTTACACACACACACTGCAATAGTTCTGAAAGAATAGACACCTGTGCATTTTACACACACACACAGAAACACACAGCCATAAACTGTACAAATGGTGAACAGAAAAAGAGGATAAAGTGGTGTCTTATATTTTCCAAGGCTGTTTAACAAGCACCACGCAAGATTAAAGTCTGGTGGTGTAAATGTAAACATGAGGAAGCAGCAGCCATAAAATATACAAAGACCTATTTAGCCACACACATGCAGACACACACACACACACGCACACACCACAACCACCCACCCATTAACCCTCCCTGTCCACACAATCACAAATCAATCTCACTCCTGCCTTCCTGTCTGCGGATCATGCCGCATCCCCACCCAGTCTAATTCTCTGTTTATATTTACTGAGCTGCTATCGATTAGCTGTTTGCTTCCCACTGAGAGTCAAACCTTTTACGATCCTGAACACAGGAAACCTGCAGAGCGAAGGGTCCGGCAGGTCAGCCTACTGGAGAGCTAGCATTAAGCACTGATACTCTCGCTAAGTCTCGCATGCTAACGATATAAGGAAGCGGGTGCCCTTGGATGTAGGGTTTGCTGGAAATGAAGCTACCTTTCCTAAGCGTCTGGGAATCGAAGGATGCCTGAGTCTAATGCACAGCAAGGCAACAATGTTGATCATCAGCAAAATAATCTTGAGGAATAGATTAACCCTGATTTTATGTTTGGGGTCAATTTGACTCAGTTCAACATATTATAACTCCATATTACATTCATGTAATAAAACTGTCTATAACTGAATATTATCAGACCTGTTTGACTATGAGAATCACTGATAGATCACATGGGGGGGGGGTGTCGTATTTTCCACCAGAGCTGTAATTTTTCCTGCAATGGTGGGGTATGGGGGGATTATTACATTTATCTTTTAGTTAAACTACTATTTAGGTGACCAACAACGAAATAAAGTTTTGATTTCAACCATTTTTGGAGGTTTAAACTGCTGGGGTTGACCAGAGCAATTTAGTAATTTAACCATAACATGATGGTTAAAATGGGTTAAAATAAGAGAGAACATAATGTCTATGGTACCAACCAGCACCTAAGTTATGACTTAGCAGTGAGTGTGAACCACTTAGCAGCATCCTAGCAACCACCTAAAAAAAAACATAGCAAGCAACTTGCAAAACTTTACAACAACTTGTGCTGACAAATGTAAAATAATACTTTAACACCTGCTTAGCAACACTCAAACAAGTACCTGAATTACTATAGCAACTATTTAGCAATACTCTAGCAACAACTAAGCCACCACCTAACAATACTCTAACAACAGCCTTGCAACCAGCTGGAAAACCAAATCTTCAACAGCCTCTTGGGATAGCGTAGCAAGAACCTGGACAAGCAACTATGAAATAACACCATTACACTTAGAAACTGTTTACCAACTCTTTAGTAAGCACCTCAGCCACCCTGCAATACCTTAACAACTAAACTACCACCTAAGAAATGTCTAGCAACCAACTGGAATACATTCATATCAACACTATAGCAACCACCTTAGCCAGCACATAAGATGCCATTACAGCCATTACAGTCTGCATCTGCAATCTCATAAGCGGGTTCTCCACTGACTGGTACCAGCTTGGTTCAGTTCAGTTTGGTTCCACTCTGTTCAGTTTGGTTTCGGACCTACAGTTTTTCACTACAACTGGTTGCTATAGCACCCAAAAATTCTGAGCATCAGCGCGAGCGGAGCACTCTCAGCTGAGGTAAACAACCTTTTATTTCTTATCCTTGGTTTGTGGCTGTTTGCCACAAAACAGAGACAATTGGCTTACCAGACATGGCATAAAGAAGAATTTATGCTAACATTAATGCTAATGTTCAGTCAACAACACTGGCGTAACCATAGCAACCACCAATCAGAAACCTCCAATATGTACACGTCATCATTTAGTATCGGTTCAGCACATGTGGAACCTCGGCCAAGGTGGTACCAAGAATAGTACCGGGTAGCAGGTACCAGATTTTAGTTATGGAACAGCAAAAAAAGTAAGTAGAGTTAAACTGAACTGAGTTGGTACCAATCAGTGGAAACCCCCAAATAGAAACCAAAAAGCAATTTCCTTGCAATCAACTGGAACTCCAGATCAACAAGTGTTTAAACTGAACAAAAATATCTAATTTTTTAATAAAATAACCTATTTAGCAGCACTGATAGCGACTTCATATTTTTATATTAAAGATCTAACAGCTAGGTTAGGTATCCCTCATCCTGTGGCCACCATTCGTTAGGTGAAAAAGCCGCCGTACATATGCAGCCAATGTTCTGCTATACTGACCACTTGACCTTTAATAAAATATCCATTGCACTCAATAATGAACTACTTTCTCTTCATCAAACGGCTTAAACTGAGCGGCAGCCACAGCAAATCAATTCTCCTCATCAGAGCAATGAGCTTTACGCGCACAAGCTGATGAGGCTTCTCCTTTCATCTCTCCTCATCTCTGTCTCTGTGCCTCCCTGTACAAGGATTCCTTTCTGCTGAGTAAATATGTCCAGGCCACAACTATGATTGAGTCCTTCAGCATGAAAAGACCAAAAGACCCACCGGTTCAAATCCAGGTTTATCGACATAATAGTGCATCATACTGAACCAACGCATACACATACACACACACACACACTTATACACACACTTTATACTACATGGTTGGCTATACGTATGCAGACATCACGTCCATAAGTGCTTGACAAAGATCAAAATCATGCTCCCAAAGCATGAACTGTCCTGATTCTGCAGCTGGGATTTTTTAAATAGTGCTACTCACTGCTGTGGGAGTTTTCCTCTCATTCGCCAGCATTTCATTCTAAAATTCAGCAATCTGTTTCTTTGTATTTGTTACGGTCTGGTCAGCGGCCGGTAGGGGTCGCTGCTTTTCTGTTTTTGTTTCTTTTCGGTTCTCGTTCTGTTGGGATTTTATTTTGATAGTTTCCTTGAGGTTCTTGTTACGTGTGTTTGCCCTCACCTGTTTCCTGTTTGTGTTCTCCAGGTGCCTCGTGTTTTCCCCAGTCCTGTCTGTGTATTTAAGTTCCGC
>JBBPDC010033738.1:0-12149 GCA_037974485.1 Hemigrammopetersius urotaenia | reverse complement strand
ATTCACCAAGTGAAGCAGGGGGCAGCAGGAACACAGCGCCCGGGGAGCAGTGTGTGGGACGGTACCTTGCTCAGGGTTCCTCAGTGGTGCCTAGCGGTCTTGGGAATCGAACCTGGACTTAATGTAAGCACACCCCCCTCGCTTTCGTATAGGTCGTGCAATTACGTCCACCACAGCTCATGGTTTTATTGAGAATAAAAGAGAATCTCGCAGAACCAGGCCAGTAACGGTGAGGTTTCTTCACACCACCGGTTGCCGGAGAGCTCTTGCGTGTGGCCTTCGTGGCCAGCGGCTTCATGGGAGCCTTCCCAACAGTGGATTTACAGTCGGTTGATTTGCGGGTGGTCTGCTTTGTTCTTGCCATGGTAGCCACGAGAAAAAATAGCAAAAATAATCGTAAAATATATAAACTAAACAACACTATTCATTGATTGAATGACTATTTACATGAAACTAATTGTTTTTTTACTTAATCCCAAATAAAAACATGCCAGATGAAGCGGCGTCTGTCTCGCCAGCGTCCCCGTAACCTAGCAACATTACTAAGGATCTTTTACTGTCTGCTGACAAAGGATTTGTCTCTCTGCTAGTTCTGCTCGAACTTAGTGCAGCATTCGCCAAGATTGACCAGCTATTTTACCTGACAGAACAGAAAACCTTGTCGGAATCACTGGAATCCCCTTATCTTTGTTTAGATCATACCTGACCGACCGCTATCAGTTTGTAAGAGCTAACGGGGAATCCTCAGCACCCACCAGAGTAAAAAATGGTGTCCCGAAAGCGTTAACTGTAAAGAATCTCGGTGTCACTATGGATCCCGATCTCTCATTCAATACTCATAAGTACTGTTACTAAATTAGCTTTCCTTCATCTACAAAACATTGCTAAGTTCAGAAGTGCTTTATGTCTCCATGATGCAGAAAAACTAGTCCACACCTTTATTACTTCCAGACTGGATTACTGTAACAGCCTCTAGTCAGGCTGCTCCAACCAAAGCCTAAACAAGCTTCGGCTCGTCCAGAGTGCGGCAGCTAGAGTCCTCACTAGAGCCAGGAAATTCCACCAAATTAGCCAAATATTATCTAGACTTCATCGGCTTCCGATTAAATTTCTACTAATGACGTATAAATCCTTAAATGGCCTCGCTCCTGTTACCTCTGTGAACTTCTCCTGTTATGAACCTCCGCGGTCACTCAGATCTCAAGGTGCTGACTACTAGCATGTACCCAGAAGTATGAGCGCTTAATCAGTCTCAGTTTTTAAGTCCAGGCTGAACAACATACTTGTTTAGTCAGGCTTTTTGTATTTAATTTCTCCTGTTTGAGGGAAGGTGTAGAGCTGGGAGGCGGAGGGCACAGAGAATTCCAGTAAACTGGGACACTGGTGTTGTCGCCCCACCACTCCTCACGTTCAACTCAGGTTTCTTGACAGTGCAGTTCTCGGTTCTGCCCTTTCTAGCTAGAGATGCCGCAGTTCTAACCTGCACTCCTTACAGATATAAATAACCTCTGAAATTTAAACAGAACTAACTCTCTCCTCTGTTTTCTCTGAGAAGAACTGCTGCACGTTTGCCAGACTAATCACAGTGGGAAATTGCCCTCGACCGGTCTCTGTTAGCCGTAGAGGGCCTATCTGCCTAAAATCTTGTTCACTAAGGCCTTCTCTTGTTATTTATTTACTATTCTCATTCCTCTATCTCTGGGTCAACCTGAGGAGGACGGGTTCCCTTTTGAGTCTTGGTTTCTTTCTCTAGCTGAGGGAGTTTTTCCTCACCTCTGTTGCCTTTGGCTTACTCACTAGGGGCTTGGAACTGGACTATGTAAAGCTGCTTTGTGGCAACCTGGTTGTAAAAAGCACTATATAAATAAAATTGAATTGAATTTAACAGTTCATGTGGGGATCAAGATCTCTGTGACACTCTGTCACCCCAACAGATGAGAAATAATTCAACAAACCAGCCCAATGCCAAAAAAAGGAAGGGAAGAGAGAAGGAGCAGATGGGAAAGGAGAGGAGTGGATGAATAATCTGGCCACTTTACAGTTCAGCAACAAAACATCAGTTGTAGAAATGCAGAACACAAATTAAGTCAAAGCATAACAATGTATTTTCAGTTTCCTGTTTTAAGACCAGATTAGCGCACTGGTGCCAACATAAATTATTCAGCTGAGATTCCAGTCAATAAGCAACCTGCCAATACACCCTCTCCATAATCAGTCTCTTGCACAGAGCCTAAAGGGAACAGGAAAATGCTGTTCCCCATTATCTCTCCCTCCGAGTCTGAGAAATCATGCTTTGTCCTCTCCATGCAACCCGAAAGTAAATAAATAATTGCTGTTGAAATGTTTCACACATATTTACCCATAAAGATCGGACTTGTTACACAGAACATTCTAACCAGCCACAGTTCTGTCTCAGGCTAAAAGAAACCCATTAGGCCACTTCTATGGCAACAACATGGCTTTCTCCTCCACTCACATATTTGAACTGATTTGAAGACACTCACTGCCATCCAGTGGCCATCTGACATGCCAAAAGGGAGAAACAGACACTGATGTAGCGAGTTCTACTCAACAGGAACAGACAGTCCAAGCGGTAGGAAGCAAACCACTCAGAATGGGCTAAACAGCACCACAGAGTAGATTCCAAACACGGTTGCTATAAGCTGTCTGTTCCATCATAAAAATGGGGAGAAGCCCTTAAAAGCAGCTATTTGAATGTCAACCGCAAACCAACACCATTCATTAGGAACCTCTTTTTATTTAACATGCACACTTGGAGATGAAAACCAGTATGTATGCAAAATTACATTTCCAATAATTATATCTTTTTCTGTATAAAAATAATAATTATTAGAGATTTTAATAATCACTCAAAATGGATCTAAAATCCACATTTACTTCAGTTCTAGATACTAGATGCTGTCCTACACACTGCTGCAGCCACTTCACTTAATATTTGTTAACGTGGATAACATAGCTAATTTCAGATCACTACAACATCATATATGAACGTCATCTTAATAATAATTAAATTATTTAAATTATTAAATTAAATAGAATTGAATTTATCTTAGAAATACTGACCTGCTATGAGTTGGCACTTCATACAGTTGCCGTCAACCTAAAACTATGTATCTGGTTTTTGTTTGTTTGTTGGGGTTTTGCTTGTTTTTTCATTACATCATTAAAACACAATTATATAACATTTATATAAATCGCCAAACAAAAAAAAAAAGCTAGGGAAACAATTATTTTAATTATGTAATTTAATCAAGTTTTTGCCTCCCCCAAGTAAAGTGAACATTTTAGAAACAATGTTAGTTGTTGTGGTTGTCTGTCGTTGACAGACCACTACAGGCAAAATCATCTTAAAGTAGGTTGCAAGCTCAAAGATAAGTCATCATATGAACAACTGACAATTTTCAATTGGACACAACTTAAAAGTTGTGTCTCCTTTGGTGCATTTGCATCTATAGAAATACAAGAAAGAAATTGTCACTGGCAGGATAGCATCTAATGTCCATATGATAATCAAGACCATAGCAGCTGCAAAGAGGGACCAGTTCCATATGAAAATGTATCTCAATGTAGTGTCAAAGTCCCAGCTGGTGTCCCATTACATTTCCATTAAACAAGAGAAAGAATGGTTTCCTGTTCACTGCTGAGTGCAGGTGTTTGTATTATGTATACCGGAAAGAAACTTTTCTAAGGATTATTCCAGTTCAGGTGAATTTGGTCAGGCAGAATATTACTATTGTCTGCTCCTCTATCCCTTACTGTGACCTCATGACCCAAGCACAGAGTCAATATTACAGACATATCCAGTACTCCTGATGAAAGGAACTAATGACATCTAGAAGGCAGAGAGTAATTTGACTGAACGCTAGAGGCACAAAAACAAACAGGGTTTTTCTACATATACACACACACACACACACACACACACACACACGTATGCTACTTACAATCATGAACATGAACTGACTTGAAAAGAAAAAAGTATGAACACACCATATCCTGCCTAGGCTCCCTTTCATCTTATAATGAAATCCTACTCTTCCCTTTGATGGCAGGAGAGCTGATTTTTCCTTGTTGAAAGGAAGACCACACAGCATTATGCAGCAGTCACTCGTAAAACACATAGACCTATGTCTATCATTGGTGAACTGAGGTACTGACAACAGACTACCAGCTGATGGTTCCTCATACACTTTAAGTTAAACAAATTAAATGTCATTAGTATTAAATAACTAAAAGCAGAAATGTAAATGTAATTGTTTAATTGATCAGTAAGATAGGCATTAATAACAAATATTATTTGTGAATAACGTCAGTAACACTATTATCATCTCTTGCAACATAGCCCATAGTTTGTTAGCTAGCCCGCAGCAAAGCTCAGGTAGTCACTTCTGACAAACCAGTGCTGAGGAAAGGAGGCAGACAAAATGCCTTAACTGACCGTCAGCTAGCTGCGCTAAGTCTGTCCCCCGAACATTTCAAAAAGCGCGCTCAAACAATTTAATTAATCCCTCTCATACTACCAGTAAACTCAGCAGCTTAGATCTAAAATTAAAGCTGGGACTGTTAAACATTAGATTGTTTGCTCCTAAAGCTGCTCTTATCAATGAATTAATAACTGATCAAAATCTTGATACCTTATGCCTTACTGAGACTTGGATTAGACCTGTCAAGTTTGTTGCTCTAGACTACACTCCCAGGCTACAACCAAGTATATAGTCCTAGACTAAACGGTAGAGGGGGAGGCACAGGAACCATATATAGAAGGTATTAAACAGATAACTGAGTTAAAGGTCTCGTCCTTTAAACTGATCTAGATACAAATAAGACCTCTCTCTCCCTAATTACTGTCTACATGACACCAGGGCCATGTACAGAGTTCTTACAAGATTTCAGCTGTTTCATAGCAAACTTAGCAGTATGCCCCAAAGAACTGATCGTTTTACACGGAAATATTCAAAACAAAGCGGAACCTGCAAATATTGTCTTTTTTTTTAGGGAGAATAATTCAATTGTAATTGAACCAAGGACCAGAACTGTGTCTGCCGAAGCGCGCTCTAAAAATATTTTCTTCGGATCTGCATCAATCTCAAAATTGAGCTTTAGTGCCCTCTGTTGACGGAAATCCGTCATAGTGAACATTTTAGAAACAATATGTTGGTTGTTTGTCTTCGCCGTTGACAGACCACTACAGGCAAAATCATCAAATAAGTGTCTTAAAGTAGGTTGCATCAAACTCAAAGATAAGTCATCATATGAACAACTGACAATTTTCAATTGGACACAACTTAAAAGTTGTCTCTCCTTTGGTGCATGTTCATCTATAGAAATACAAGAAAGAACTTGTCGCTGGCAGGATAGCATCTAATGTCCATTTGATAATCAAGACCATAGCAGCTGCAAAGAGGGACCAGTTCCATATGAAAATGTATCTCAATGTGGTGTTCTCAAAGTCCCAGCTGGTGTCCCATTACTTTTGTCAATGCAATGGTGATTTCCTCATTTCAAACAATTTATTGAAACTAAAACCAACAACAGTGGTGCGTATACAACAACAAAAAATGCTCAACATGAATCGACCTTCATTATAGAAGAGGCCCACTGGTTCCTCGTCCAGCGTAAATGCGCCCTGGCCCATGCAAGATGATGATGAGTGTGCCTGAAACCCTTGCAGGTCGTCTAGCATGCAGACCACGATTTTGAATGGCCTGATGTGACACAATGGTATGGACTCTCACCTCTCTTAAATGTGCCTGGACTTGAGTGCCATTCATCATCGAGTTCTGCAGGGCACTGTTACCAATGAAGACGGTGTGGGATGTGGCCAAAGGTCAGTCCCTTTCTGTGACTCTCTGTATCTCTGTTGCAACCTGGTGATGACACTCTACCTCGACATTGCAAGGCTTCAGATAGGATGTTCCCAGTTGGAAGTGGCCACTGAGCTTACTGTTGATCAATTGTTAGGCATCGTCTTGGTCTCATGATTTAAAAATGTGAACAACACGATGAGGAGGACTGTTTAATAACTAATGCTGACAGAACCTGTTGTCAATTTTGCCCTCTTTCTCTGCCCTCACTTGTGTGCACAATGCAATCTCTGCCTCTGATTGGCTTACGCTGACACACTTTCCTTGGTTTAACCCAACTATTATAGTCCCTTTATAAAAGGGGAATCTAAACACGAGACCAAAACAAGAGCAGCGACATGACACACGTCACATGTGTGTAGATACTTCACTCAACACACAAACAGCACGGAGACCCGCACAACCTGCAAATCAGAGTTAAAGTAGAGTAACAGAACCGGCGTTCTGCATCTGAAATTCACCACTAGCTAACAAGGCTAACGCTAGCACCGCAGGGAGTTGTCCTGACATGGCTTAAACTGTTCCCACTCTCAGTTGTACACTTACATTTTTCCGAAAATTCATGGTATCAGCCTTTTCTTTGTCATGTTGACTGTTAATGTTACAGAGAACTTTTATAAAAGTTGCTTAGTGATGGATGCCTGTGTTCCATCGTTGCGTGTGTGATGACATCATCAAACATCTTGTCGACTTGACTTTTTTTAAAAAGCTGGAGTCGGTAATGCCCTAACTTGTGTGTGTATGTATATACATTTATTAGGGATGCAACAAATATTCGGCCACTGAAAAATTTCGGCCGAAAATGGCAAAAAATGCATTTTCTGTATCGAAATATTTTTTTACGTGACCGAAACAGTGATGACGCAATCAACAACCGCAGACTGCAGGAGCCAGACTGGATTACAGTCAGCTTGTCTCTAGTGTGGGCGCATTCCCATATATCTAAAGTGGGTTCTCCACTGACTGGCACCAGCTCGGTTTGGTCCAGTTCAGTTCTACTCTCTTCAGTTTGGTTTCGGACGTTCAGTTTCCACTACAACTGGTTGCTATAGCAACCAAACATTCTGAGCAGTAGCGTGAGGCTCTAAGCTGAGGTAAACAACCCGGCATCATTACAATCACCAGCATGGGGATGACATCAGAGGGGTTTTATTTCTTGGTTTGTGACTGTTTGCCACAAAACAGAAACAATTGGCACCAGACAAGGCTTAAAGAAGCAACGTTACAGTTAGTTAATGCTAATGCTAGCGTCCAGATTTTAAATACAGAAAAGTAAAAAGCAAGTAGAGTTGCACCGAGCCAAGCTGGCACCAGTCAGTGGAAGCCCCCATAAGAAAGACACTCGTAAAGCGTGGAATGCCGACATTTCTAGAGAGAGTTCATCCACAAAGGGACAGAGTATGAAGCACAGAAGAGGCAAGACCCTTAGAGCACACACTCCGTGTTTTTGAAAAGACAAGAAAGTTTTCCAGTGATTATGGTTAAGATATGGGCTGCAGTCTCTGTTTTAATACACTATTCTGTTAAAGGACTCCAGAGAATGTTTTTCTATCTTTCAGCAGTCTTTCTGCACTTTGTTCAGAGTATTAAAATGCATTTTATATTAATGAGAACAGTGGTTCCAAACTTTTAAACAATAGTGTATATGTTTCTAGATTAGCGTTAGAAAGGCACAAATATGTTAAAATTAATCAAATGTTAGTGTAGTAAGCCAGCATAGCCTAAACATTCTGGTTATGGTGTACAATTAATACATAATCAAATATCAGTTTAAAATATATGCCACATATATGAGGCGGGTTGCAACTAATAAACACTTAAATTAAATTAAACTGGTGTACAAATTAAACTTCCTGGGTGAAACAGAATTTTTAAGAACAGCTTTTAAAATATTTTTCAAAGTGAAGTTTTGGACTAATTAAAACTTGTAAACAGTGA
Source organism: Hemigrammopetersius urotaenia (assembly GCA_037974485.1). Taxonomy (NCBI): domain Eukaryota; kingdom Metazoa; phylum Chordata; class Actinopteri; order Characiformes; family Alestidae; genus Hemigrammopetersius; species Hemigrammopetersius urotaenia. Next base: position 4,326 of record JBBPDC010033738.1, on the reverse strand, counting down.
AGAGGTACAGTTAGCCCTTGCTATTGATTCGTTTTTCATTTTAAAACACCAAGGGCATTTGTCATATTAGATTGGCTCAAAGCATAGTCATCATTAGTGGCTCATCTGAAACGAATCTTTTTAGACATAAGCTCGCCAAGCAGTGATGAGTTGGCCTTGATTTCATTTAGATTAGCTTGTTTTAACTGTGGGCTACGATAGAAAAAGGCTAAACAGTGAAAGCGGAGGCTGTGCATCCTCACCGGAATGAGTCTTTAAACAAGTAGCCACAATGAGCCAAAGAGGATCTGGCAAAGATGGGCCTTGGAACATGAATATGCCAAGTACAAAGTCTACCATTACCAAGTGACATGCAACACAATGTCAAGGTTTTCATTTCATACACCTTCATTGGAGTGTATAGAAACAAAGAGAATATAGAAACAGAAAAGTGAGGGAGTGAGGGAGTGAGGGAGGGAGCGAGGGAGGGAGGGAGCGAGGGAGGGAGGGAGGGAGCGAGAGAGAGCATGGAAAGGAGCGAATCAATCTATGCCCTCTGTGCTTATCTCTTGTCCCTGCACATAGTATGAAAAAGCTCTGGAGCTCACCCTAGAACAATCCAATTCAAACTGATTAATAACTGGAAGACAAATTTATTTTTCAATAACAAATTACTTGTAGATATTTTTGTATACTGGTGCACAAATAAAGAATCTAGGGCTGGCCTAAATAAATACTCCAGTGTTTATGTTGACATGGTCACTTAGCTTGTTAGAAGTTAAGAGTATGAGGCAAGCTCTGTGGCTTTGAATAGCACATGCTTAAACCAGGAGAGAGTTTTTCATCCAGATTTCATACAGAATTAGGATATTACTAATACGCTGTATGTATACCATTTTAAATACAGGTCTCACACTGAAATCTTTAGTAGGTGACAAGTCATAAGAATGCACAATGTTTGTCTAGCCACATGTTACCCAAGTGTTTGGTTTTACCACAAATAACATTCACATAATGGCCTAGATGCATATTTGTGCTCAAGCTATAGTTTTGTGCTCAGTTTGTACTGCTACACCAAGGAAAGAGTTTTGGTTCAGTAGTATGGTGAAAAAAGGTTCCACACTCCTCAGCTAATGCTAGAAATATACCTGGCAGCATGAGGAGCACCAGGTTTCACATGTTCAGACTCAGAAAGCTATTTCTCAAAGTTTTTTTTTTGTTTATTTAATTTTTCTATGTATTTCAACAACTTTTGCAATAATTTGAAATAAATTTTAGCAAGGCTGATGTTACACCTGGTGACCATGCAGCAATGGCACAGTAGCTGATACCAGTAGGCTGGCGTGCCTCAGAGGCAGATTCAAAGCCCAATATTCTTTCCAATATTTATGCAGAGCCACCTGCATAGTTTAAGGCCTGAAAAAGCATGTTGTATCTTCTCTAGACACACATACAAGCCCTACACAAAATCACCAAATCTTAATTTACTGCAAAACTTTATTTAACTTTAATATGTACTGTGTGCAATATATTTTCCATCCTGTGTAAGGCAAAGGGTTTTATATTAAAGGAAAAAACATCAACCTGTACACATTTCTCAAACTATCTATTTTTTATCATCAGTATTTTCAGTAATTTATGAAGGAAAAAATGTGTTTAACGCATTTCAGCTACACATCATTTACAATGGCCTTAAAGGAGACTTCAAATTTCATGCATTAAAAAGGTGGTGTTTATAATATCTCTGTTCACCCAGACAGACAGTCCGTCTTTTGTCTTTGGTAAAATGGAAGCTGGATCATTTCTAAAGTACAAGTGTTGACCATTATCCTCTCAGGCTGTAGAACTGATTCTCTAAAAATGTCTGAGCTATTGCAGATGATTTTTAGCAGAAGACCCCGGTTCCACATGTCTGAGGCGTTTCTCCATCTGTCTCCTCTTTTATCGACAACTCCAAACTTGCCGGAATGTTTCTAGGGAAACAGGCAGTCTCCAAGCCGCCATGCTGAGCACATGATTATCGACTCAACCCCATCCACCCCCAATCTCCCTGTTTTCCAGAGAGCCTTTGCAGGTTAAGTAATGTAACCTTGTCAGGTTTCAGCAGTCCAAGTTGTTTTTCTAAAGTGCAGGAACTTGCTAGCTTCCACTCACTTATAGTGGGATCCATCAATACAGAACTACTGAAGAGCAGACAAGCCATTTCCTTAGCTTCAAACTCAAAATACCTATGTCTTTAATCAATCAACTTCAGCAACTATCTAGCCAAAGCCTTTCCTCTCAGTCTGGGATTTTTGGAGTACCCACATTAAATCTATCATGGTCTTGCGGCTCTATCAATTGCCTCCATGCTCTGCATATGTAAATCCACTTAGACAAAATTATTCATCCCAACCCTTCACATGAACGCCAGTCACAGGAAGTACATGTCAAGGCCAGAAGGCACAAAACCCTCCAACTCCTAAACAATTCTTAGTTCTTCAATAGAAAAAAAAATCACCAATTCTTCATAGTTTACAAATAATAGAAAACAACTTACAAAACCTCACTGACAAAAACTAAAAGAAATAAATTCCTGGTATCACTGCAGGTGTGAGTGCTGCTGCTGCTTATTGCTGCCCTGTAAATAACACAGTTACCAGCATTTCTTTGTCTCCAAGCTACCACATGTACTTCACTTTCATAGATTTCCGCCAGGCCAATAAACACTATTTCTAATGACAAACGTCACTTGCTAAAGCAATAACAGTGCCTTGCCAAATAAATAAAATAAACAAATAGCAAGCAGTCTCATAAGAACTCCGAGATTTTGCTATGAGAGAAATAGGAGTAAAAAATCTGCCAATTGAAGCATTTGAAGAAGCTGTGAAATGAGAAAACATTACACATTTATAAAGATTACTACAGCCATTTGTGTGCCAGTTTAAATGATGTAAATGACAATAACAATGTGAGCACCAGCATAGATATCATAAACAATAGTGATATTCTGTAAGTAATGGGCTGCAACAAACACAAGTGTTTTCAAATTAGTTGTGTGGAATATCCAATTGCAAATATGGGGGGAAAGCACTTCTTGATGTTCAGTCAGCACAGATTGCACAGCGGGGGGTGAGGTGTGTCAAATTAAACGATACATTCTCTACGTTCACTCTGAGGGAATGAATGAACACAGTGAAAGTCATTCAAATGCAGAACCTTTGAATAAACAGTGTAGATCACATATTGTGATTAATTGCCTAAGAACTATTGCAATTTATAAATCCACATGATAAATGACCTTTTTACTAAAGACGGGGGGGGGGGGATCATAGGAAGGATGCATGATCATAAATACAAAGCAAATAAATAATTTGCTACTTACCACAACTTTGCTTCCAGTTATCTGCATGCAGTGGCCAGCGAAGGGAGTTAATGAACAAAAAGACACAGACAGCACAATCATTAGTGGGCCAAAGTATGTTTCGCATTAGCCAGCTAAAGTATTAATGCACCATAATAAATCAGTAACACAGTGACCCTCTCTACTCAACAGTCTACAACATATTACACAACAAAAAAGGTGGAGAAAGAGGGTTCACACCAAACTGATCTCTCTGCATGACTATTTGCTGTGAGATGGCAAAACATAACTGAATTACTGCTGCATTCCATATTTAAAGTAGTACAAATTTTGTGTTTGTGTGTATAAACCCATGTACTCCTTAATACAGCCTTGGTGTTCTCACCTATACTAATCATTCTCTATATGTATATAAACCAACACATTATATGTCATTGTAAGTTGACGTTTACTTGGTGTAATATGTATATTGTTATAGAGTGTAACTGTAATGTATTTATTTTAAAATAAACCTTATTTTAAGTTATATTTACTTGTGCATTAAGACCACATGCTAAAACCAAGATACCCATGAAACAAGACTAAATCAGGTGCCACTGGACATTTCTGTCATGCGTCATTTTTGTTCATAATCTTAACTGCCAACAAAACAAACCAAAAAATGCTACAACAGCACTTTTGCTTTGGTTGCCTGGTTGTAATTTTTTTATTCAAAGAGTGTCAAAATATGCAAGAATCAGTTTAATGGCATTTTTACAGTGTCTATATGATTATGTCACACCCCCATAAAAAATAGACCTTACTGTCAAGAGCCTTAAGTGGAGCACAAACAAGTAAAAAAATACACTGCCCTCCATAATTATTGGCACCCCCGGTTAAGATGTGTTCTTTAGCTTCTAATAAATTCAGTTCTGTTCTAAATAATAACGGACCACAATGAAAACAGAGGGAAATCCAGCCTTTAATTCAGGTGCGTTTATTCAGTGGAAAAAACTCCCACATTA
>JBBPDC010033717.1:0-12150 GCA_037974485.1 Hemigrammopetersius urotaenia | reverse complement strand
TGTGTGTGGGTGTGTGTGTGTGTGTGTGTGTGTGTGTGTGTGTGTGTGTGTGTGTGTGTGTGTGTGTGTGTGTGTAAGTATGTGTAAATGTATGCATGTGTGTGTATGGGTCTGTGTGTGCAGGAAGGCACAGAGGGCTAAAAGTACAAAAATACCAACACAGAGAAGAGAAGGCTACATATCTGCACAAAATATTGAGACGATGCTCTGAGTGTGTGTGTGTGTTCAGACGTATGTGTCTCATCGTGGAGGCCGTGACTGACACGCACACTCGCAGCGTTCGTGGTGCTCTAAGTGAATTTCCTCCAGGACCCAGCGTGCTCGCATCTTCTTCCTGTAGAAGTTCTGTCCTGGAGAGAACTTCAGCACCTGCACACACACAAACACACACACGCATAAATATAAGGGGCCAATTTACTCTACATATGAATACTTGATTTGCACCTTAATATCTGTTCACACACTGAGGGCTATGGCTTACCAGATCATTCTAGTATCATTACTATGGGTCTCTTTTCCACCTCTTATCAAGTAACGGCATACCTAGTATCCCAACACTCTCACGGGGTGGGCATGGTCTCATAACAAGAACCTACAGAGACCCCTACAAGAGTCTGGTGTGTGAATCCAAAGCCTTGTGAAGGCAAAGCTTACAATAGGGGGGCACTGGAGTTACTTAGCAATTAGCACCCCAGGCAGCTATTTCCACTCCTACAGACCATCTTCTCCCATGGAGGCGATAGACTACCGAACTAAAGCCAGTGTAAAGCCAGTCTTTCACCTTTCAAAATAAGAAACAGCACCACCCATTGCACAGGAGGACAGCCACGCTGTCATGAGTGGGGTCACCAGGACCACTCTGACTATTTTCATCTTAACCACACAAACTATTACAAAACAAAAACTAAGCTGAACGAAAGAAAAACAGAGAGAGAGGGGGGAGAAAGAGGGCCTGTGAAGGAGTGATTGAGGGAGGTATTAGAGAGAGAAGTAGAGAGAGTGAAGGAGTGAGAGAGAAGGACTGGTTGTGGGAGAGTGTGTGAGTGAAAGATAAAGATTAAGGAAGGAATAAAGGGAAAATAAAAAAAGAAAAGTGCTGAAGGGCAGCAAGGGGGGAGAGATAAAACACAGTTTCATAATAAAGACTCGGAAAAAGGGGTTGTGTGTGTATGTGCGCGTGTGTTCAGCATTGATAAGCCCAAAAGAGAACACACTCCACATTCCTACTCTACAGGAAAACCACAAACATTACTGCATCAAACACACTCTCTCTCACACACACACATACACACACACGTCAGTAGTGGAGTGTTTGGAATTCTTCTGCCTGTTGTTGATAGTGAGTGATTCCGCTGTTTGAGGTAACCGGTTCCTGTTCCGCTGAACTCCTGATCACTGCCAGCTAATAATTATAATTTTTACTTTATATTAACAACAGCAGCAACAAAAACAACAAAAAAATAACAATAGTAATAATAAGAATAACATATAATGTTGTTTTGTTGTTATTTATTATTAATATAATTATTAATATAATATATAATTATTAATAGCATTACAGATCTGCATTAGTGGATTCAGTCTAAGCGTTTTTTTTCTGAGAACCAAACTGTATTACCGGCACCAGAAGAAGAAGACTGCTGCATCATGTAGAATGACTGCTCTGTGTCTTGTCCTCGTATTTTAGTGTTCTAAACCCCCCCATACACACAATTTTCAAGTTATCTTAGTTTATTTAGTATTAGTAAGCTGTGACTGGTCTAAACATGTGGGTAGAGAGCCTTTTCATGCTGCTAATTGCACTTTTTTTATGCAATGAAGTTTTCTGATTCTGCCCCCCCATCCCACTTCATTAAGGTGCATGTGGTTTAGGACACAGTTTGTCTTACTGTGAGCTGTAAAAATGAACTAGACTTCAGTGTATAGCCGAACATGTTGTGATTTTTAACACAACAGAGTCTAAATATGGAGGAATCTGATCAGAGATCAGTCAGGCTTGGTGAACAGCCACCTGGTCATGTCTGAAACTGTTGAAACGTAATTTAAGTTAATTTACACTGTGTGTGTGTGTAATTTTTTCCCAGTTTTATTCAGGTGTGGGACTGAACCTGAAGGTGTGTGTTATCACCTCGTGCAGTTTGTTGACGGTCTTGGCTGAGCTGCAGGTGCAGGAGTTCCAGCTGTCCGTGCCGCAGCCACAGTTTCCCCCGCAGCGCTGCACCAGCAGGCATCGTGGGAAAAAAACAGCGTTTGTGGCCTTCAGCTCCTCCCGCAGGTTCACTGAGAAATTGCGTGGTGTGCAGCTGTACTTCTTAACATCCTCATACAGACGATCCAGATCAACTGAGCAAGACAGAGAGAGACATCAGTGTGTGTGCGTGTGTGTGTGTGTGTGGGTGTTTGCATATAAAGGAGCCAGTCTTAACAAGTAGAGTGCTGACTGAGCAATATCTGAACTAGACTGAATCATTCATGCACACACACACACACACACACACACACACACACACACACACAGGCTGCCGAATCTCAAGGTTTGGCCTTGAGACTCAAGGAACTGTCCTAGAACTCCTGCAGTCTGACACACTCAGTCTGGGTAGGGGGAGGTGAGGTGCTTTTGCAAACGAAGCAATCAGAGAGAATGGACACACAATCAAATCTGAATCACGCTGGCACCATGCAGCAACATCGGACATCGGTGCATTTGGTCCCATAAAGCGTAGTAACTATGTAAAAACACTAACAACAAACACAACAGCAGTGTAACTACAGGCAATCCACAGCAGAGAGAGACACACAAACACAGCGGTCTGCGGTCTGTATAGCAGCTGTGCGGTATGTAGTTTTGTGGATGTGTGTGAGGCACTCACGTTTGTGTCTGCGGTCTGCGTAGAAGCTGCGCGGAATGTAGTAGTGTGTGTGTGTGTAGATGCTATTGAGGTCCTGCTCCCAGGTGTTCGGGTTCAGGTGTTTCAGAACCTCCTCAACCGTACTGAACCCAGAGATGACCTCATCAAGATCCTCCACTGAGAGAGGAGCCTCAGTTACATCCTACAGAGACAGAGGAAGACGCATGTCAGAATCCCAGGCCCAAGACCACACCAAGTGGTAGGCCCCACCCATTAATATGTTTCAATGTCAGAATCCCAGGAATGTCAGAATCCCAGGCTCAGCCTACTAATGTGTTCCAGGATCCAGCCACTAATAAGTTGTAGGCCCCACCAATGTGTCTCAAATGCCACCCACTATTATTTTCTAATCTCCGGCCCTCTAATAAGACTCCAACCACTAATAGTGTGAGGTTGTTTTTTATAGTAAAAACCCCATATCAAACACACACAGACAGGGACACACACACACATACATTCATTGTGTTTGTGTGTGTGTGAGAGAGTGAGTGTGTACATGCATGTGTGTTCTTACCGACATGACTGTGACCGTCTCCCAGTTAGTCAAAGACATCAGAGGAGCATCATTCTAAGAGGAGAGAGAGAGACAGTGAGTGAGAGAGAGAGTTAAAAGTCATGACACAGCACTTACACTGTTTTTCTCTTCCCTTTAATATTACCATATCAACACCCCCCCGCCCCATCCTGCGCGGGCACACACTCACTCAGATTCTCCCCAGTGTGTATTTGTGTGTGGTGTTCCTGTGCTGTTCTGTAAGAGTGTTTGTGAAGGCTTCATGTATCTTTGTCTTCAAGCAGTAAACGGTCCTCAAGCATCACTGAGTCTTAGTGTAAAACGCTGACTTTTAGTGAAATCAAGTCTACACACACACACACACACACACACACTTGAAGAACCATATGGCTCCTGTTATATAAATCGGACTCCACGACAGCAAAGACAATAGTGTGGGGTCAAAGGTCATGTGAGAAGCACAATAAGTTCATCGCTACGGAAATCAGATCAAAAGTGGCCCACCCACTTCCTGTTCAGGAACGCTGCAGTTCCAGGAAGTCTGGGGGCAGGAGAGCAGGAAACAAATACATACACACACACATACACACACACACACACACACACACACACACCCCTATATAACCAGCAAATAAATCAGAAGACCACTGTGGAAACAGAGGAAGGACAGAGAAGGACTAGCAAAAACCAGAGAGAATATGAGAGAAAAAAGGAAAGGAAGAGAAAAAGGGGAGAGTAAAGACAGAGAAGAGAAAAGGACAGAACAAAGATTGAGAGAGAGAGAGAGAGAGAGAGAGAGAGAGAGAGAGAGAACAGACAGAGAGAGAGAAGGGGATTGACAGAAGGTTTGAAACACATTTAGATTAAGAACAAATTAAATCAGCCACTGTTTAAACTACAGCTATTTAGGCAAGTCAGTTCCTCAGGGAACTTTCATCACATAGTGAATGAACAGAGAGATAAAGGAAGCAGGGCTTTCTAGGGTATATAACGTATTTGCAGAATTTCAATTTTGAATTTGGCTAAAAATATTTGATTCAGTATCTAAACCCACTGCCCTTTATGGCAGTGAAGTGTGGGATCTGCTGACCAATCACCCAAACAATCCATTTATGACGGGGGAAACACACAGAACTGCTCACTCACAGATCAGTATGTTGTGGCCTGCCGCTGTAAGCGAGACAGCGAGTGACCATATCTCACACACACATACACACATACACACACACACACACAAGCAAAAGCTTGCTTTTTTTCTAAAGCCCTTAACACTCACCTTATATGTATCATAATTTAGTAACACAGGCTTCTGTCAGTACAAACGTAGCTCAATTTGTCACATCAATAAAGCACCTTAAAATGCATTGAACTGAGAAAGAGAGAAATAAAGACAACAGAAAAAAGAGAGCAAGAGAGTGAGAGAGAACAAGAGAAATGAGACAGGCAGAAATGAGAAAAAGAAAGTGAGCGAGAGAGAAGGTTGTTGACAAGGTGGTTGTTGACAGCTGTAAAAAGTATGCATCAAACGCACACACAGGGCAAGTGTCTGGAACACACAGATAGAGAGAGAGAGTACAGTAAGAGTAGGAGGCACTCACCACTGGACTGTAGCACACTCTGAAACCCGGTTTTGCTACGAAGTAGTCGTCTGATTTGAAGGTGACCCTGAAGTTGTTGGCCCTGGACGTTATGGGCCGGGGGACTTTCCTCCCACACCAGCGACCCCAGATTACAGTGGTGGTGTCTGATATGTCCTCCACCTCTACAAAGTCAAATCTGCATAAACCACATATACAAACACACACAGATTGAAGTCAGTGAGTTAAACAAGCTAAAGAATAAAGCAAGTCAGAAGTTAAGAAGAAATGCCCATTTTTAAAAAAGTTTTTTTTAGTGTGTTCCTAGTCTGAAGCTGCTCTCATTAGAGATGATTTATTACAGAAAAAGCAGCCCTTCTTCTCACCCCTATATCCCTTACCTGCAGACATTGTTTTCAGGTTCCTCCAGGCCGAACTGCCTGTCAAACTCCAGCAGGATGCGTGTGTGCGGGGCAGAGAGCAGTCTCCACGTCAGCAAGAGGTTCCGGGGGTAAGCGTTTGGGAACCGCGGGCTGTGGATCTGTCCACCTCCTGTGACCATGATGACCTCCTCTTGGCGGAACAAGTCTGTGAGGTGATTGGTAGCTGTTAGGGGTCACACATAGCTTTCTTACACAACATATCATCAGGACCCCGTGACATGCTGACTGGTGATCATCACTGCTAAACCAGACTCCACCATACATCGCCCCCTACACTTCCTATAATGTGTTACAGTCTGTCAAAGTATTATGGAGCAAAATGGAATTATATAGTGGGTGGAGGTAGCTCAGTGGGTAGGAGACTTGCCTCCGGATCAAGAGACCATGGGTTCGAATGCTACCTTCAGCACCACCACTGGGTCCCTGAGCAAGACCCTTAACCCTCCAGGGAGACTGCCCCCTGTAATTAGGGAATGAAAGGTTTTTTTGATAAAAGCGTCTGCTAAATGCCATAAATGTAAATATAACAACATAATTATAAAGTGCTTTAAATTAAATGAAACAATAGAAGCCATATCGGCCCCTTCGTTTCTTGTAGGATATTACTTTTTAAATTAAATGCATATTGCTGGCTACACTTCCTGTAGAGAATTACAATCTGTCACATGAACATTATAGAGCAAATTAGGCCTTAATTAATAACCAGATTAATATCCAGATCAAAATATTTTATCATTCATGGATCATTGGAGCCTAACTACAGAGGGTAAATATATAAACAATAAATGAATTTGTTTTCCCTTGTTGTGTGAAATGCACATGACTGCTGATCTCAGCAGATAACACACACACACACACACACACACACACACACACACACACAAAGTCTTTGAGCACACTGTGTCTCCAGCACACTAACCTTCTTCAACACGATGATTCAATATTTAAGCGCACACACACACACACACACACTTTGAAGTCTGTGCTGGTGTCAGCTAGGTTGAGCACCACTTCAGGATATTTAGCCACATGATACACAATCTCAGATCAGTGCATTTGTGTTTGTATGTGTCTGTTCATTCCACCCAGTAACTAAATTCAGCACCATCACCATGCCAACAGATACCTGACGCAACAGTTGTTTAAATAGCAGAGTGAGCAAGTAAGAGAGAGAGAGAAAGAAATGACCTAAGGAGCCCATTTGCATACCCATTAATATACCAGGCATCTTCATATTTATTCATAAAGCCTTAAGTGAAGCACACTGTTTAATCGTCAGCTTCAGGGTCAGCCCCGATAGAGAGGGAAATGAAAGGAGGTTGAGAGTGTGTGTACATATAGAAACACACTGGGCTCAGAAAATGGAGAGTTGGATTGTCACACATTTTAATGGATTACCTGACAGAGAAGGAGACTAACCTCAGCCTAAACCAGACATACCAGTAGGTTCAGCCTCTCCATGGCGGTGGTTGGTTTAATACTTCAGCAGCTAAGACCCCGAAAATGTGCAGCCTCCCTATTGGAGGGAACTAGTTTAGCCGAATTGAAGTGTGATGGTGTGATGTCATCCGTTGTACTTTGTGGGGCAAAAAAAGGTATGGTTAGACTCCACCCCTTCCCCAAACCTTAGTGTGTTACATTAACAGAGTTTAACTGCTTCATCTGCAGCATGGAGTGCGTTCAACTCTTTCGGTAGGAGCTGGAAGTAAATTTCAGATTTTCATTTGTAGCTAAAATGTGCAGGTTGGTCGTATTGTAAATGTTGCAAATAATTCTGAATCCTGCTTTAATAATTTTTTTAATTTAGCCAAAGCCACAAGAAAAACAATCATGAACTTAAAAGTGAACTGACCTGCAATTTCAGCTGACCTGCATTTCATCAGGAAACAAACAGCTGCAGAGAAGTGTGTGTATGTGTGTATATGGCCTTATGACATTTATGTAAGTGTGAGTATGGTAGTGACAGACTAGCAGTTGTGATCTATTTCTAATTTACACCCTTAAAACACACACACACACTCAGTTCTGAAAACTCAAGCAGGCTGACAGTCTTGTGATTCACACTTTCCCCATAACACTTTCAAAACACCTCAAACTTTACTTTTAACAGACATTTCTCACAACACTTCTCATTACAAACACACACACGCACACAGTTGCTCAAATGTACTACAGCTGTGTTCATATTGGCTGCAGACTCCAATCTGTAGGTTATGGGGTCACAGATGCAGAGCTGTGACCTCATAACAACTTGATTCAGTTTGGATTCTCTAGGAAATTATTCAGTGAATTTAGAAACCTCAAGGGACACCACAATTCAGTCCTGTTTAAACTGATACAAATACAACAATACAAGTAGTGTGTTTGATGCTTGTTAATTAAAGAGAGGTGTGAAATGTTATTATCCTGCTGAATTAAACACAAGTTACAACACACTACTACTGAGAAGCTCTCTGGGGATTCAGTGGACACGATAAGAGTAACTGCTCAGCCAGGTGTGCTTTGAAGAGAGTTTGACTCACTTAAAAACCATAATCTCATTGGTATGAGAGGCATGTTCCCACATATATATATATAAATATATATAATATATGTGTGTGTAGGTGTGCTATGCATGTGTTATGTATAGGTGCTATGCATGTGTTATGTATAGGTGCTATGCATGTGTTATGTATAGGTGCTATGCATGTGTTATGTATAGGTAATAGTGAAAGTAATTTGTTTTTGTCTGGTGTTCTGCATTGCTGGAAGGGGCGGGGGGTGTTGCTCAGTCTCCAGGTTAATGGTGAATAATGAGGTGTGTGTTGAGCTGCCAGTATCCATCCGGCGTGTGTGTTCATGTTTTGGTGGGTTGCCCTTTACAAGCACAATGACAGACTGAACCTCACACAGCCTAAAGCTCAGAGAGAGACGGGAAATGATGAAAGTTCACGCACACATACCCACCCCTACCCCCAGCAAGACAACCAAAAAGCATTGCTTAGCTAATAAACACTATAGTTAGTGTATAAAGCTAATGCCAGCTAATCAATGACACTGTTTCTGATAAAGGGGGTGGCGTAAATTAAAATGTTCCATATGATAAGCTAAAATTGTTAACACTGTGTATGTTCATGTATGTGCGTGTGGTGGTGGCAGTGTGTCTCCTTTCAAGAGTTACATTTCCTGGATCTGGTAATGACGACCTTCAGCTTAGTCACTGATTCTGCAAAAGATTTACACACACACAATCTTTAAAGGATACATACTCTTATACATACTTATTCCAGCTGTGAGACACTCAGCTTCTGACTGTGTGTACGCACACACACACACACACACACACACACTCTCTCTCTCTGGGGGCCTGTAGATGCAGTCTCAGTAGCAGCACCAAGACTCTGATTAAATATCAACTCTGTCCCTGAAGGCTGTGTATTCACGCGTGTGTGTGTGTCCGTGTCCCTGTAGGCTGTTCTGTGATGACAGACCAAAAAGGATATTTTGACAACCTCCAAATCTTCTCTGTATTCCACTACACTGCCTGCTTACCCCTCGGTGTGTATGTTTACATTTATAAACATTTACATTTGTAAACATTACTAACGTGTTTTACACCAAGGCAATTTCTTGATAGCACCCAAAATCAATAAAAAGTATGACTAATTAAAGTTTAATTATCATTACTACACTCTTCATTAAAAAACTAAAACATCTCACATAGTTATAACAATCACTCCAGAGAGAGAGGACAATTATGCTGAGTGGTGGGGAGGACCACCTTATCCACTCACAGAGAGAGAGGGGGGAGGACCACCACATGTACCTACCGAGAGGGTTCAGTTATGTAGAGTAATGGGGAAGGCGAGGACCATTCTACCCACTCATAGAAAAAGAAGGCAAATATGGTATGTGATGAAGACAGGGGAGGACCCCCCTACGCACCCAGTGGGAGACCCCAGGTTCAGACTGCATCAGTTTTCATACACACACAAGACTTGCAGTGTGTGTGTTTTGGCTGGCCTGTTGGTAGACTGGTGGGTGGGATCTCCAAGAAGCTGTACAGTGACTCTGCACTTTCATCCCCTCTCTCACTCACTCTCTATCCATTTATCTCTTCTGTCTCTCTCTCGCTCTCTCAACCTATTCTTTCTTTTCCTGTCTTCTTGTTCTCTCTCGTCTTTCCCTCTCCTTTCTCTTTTCTCCTTTTTACTCTCTCTGTCTCTTCCCCCTCCTGCTTAATTCTGCTGTCTAATCTAAAACTGCCAAGGTTTTCAGCTTAGACAACTCAGCATGCACCTCACACACATACACACACACACAGACCTGAAGAGCCTGTGATCAGCAGTTTTAGGGAAAGAAGTGTGTGTGTGTCACGAGGTTGTGTCAGCTTATTTCTGTCAAGGTTTTCAAAAGCTCTTACACACACACATGCATACACACATGGACAGAGCAAGGGACATCCCCTTAAACACACACACGCTACATTTTACCTATAAATATACAGTCATCATCTGTATGTATATTTATATCAGGTTTGTTAAACTGAAGAAGTCAATAAAATAACTTAACACATCAATAAATGTATAACAAATAAAACACATTGCTATTCTAAATGTTTGCAGCTACTGGCATAGCTATGAGCGGACCCGTGAACCTGGACCCCGCTTGTGTGTATGTCAGCCCCCTCAACACAACACAACTCCTCAGCCAACATTCAAAACATGATGCAATATTATAAAGAATGGCGCTTGTGATTACAGAGACCGGTTGAGTTGGGGAGCCGGATCACAGAGACAGATGGAAGAGGAACCCCTAGTCATTATTCCTGTCTAGATCAATAAAAAGAACATACACACACACAAACACACACACACACACATACAGTACACTCTGGAAATTTCCGCTAACCCAAGGCAGACTGAAATAGCTATTTTACTGACCATGTGGATCTAAAGGGACCTGACTGCAATTCATCACTTCATGTCATTGAATCCTTGATGGCCTGTCTACTATCTGCTCACAGTCTTGCCCATTACCTGCTCACAATCCCACCTATTTCCTGCACAGTCCTGTCTAATATCTACTCATAAACACTTCCACAGACACACCCACTGCATGCTCACAGACCCACCCACTGCCTGCTTACAGACCCGCCCACTACCTGCTCTCAGATCAGCCGACTACCTGGTCAAGCCTGATCTAATATCTTCTCACAAACCCGCCCATAAACTTGCCAACCATCTGCTCACAGACCTTCCCCACAACCTGCTCACAGATCCACCCACAGACCTGCTTAATACCACCTCATAGCCCCACCCACTTGCTGCACACTATCTGCTCACAAACTCACTAAATATCTGCTCACAGACCACACACAACCTGCTCACAGCCCCCCACCCAGTACCTGCTCATAGACCAACCCAATATCTGCTCACAGCCCCGCCCACTACCTGTTCACAGACCCACCCAATATCTCCTCACAGCCCCACAAACTATCTGCTCATAGACCACCCACTACCGACTCACAGCCCTGCCCAGTACCTGCACATAGACCAACCCAATATCTGCTCACAGTCCCGCCCACTACTTACTCACAGACCCACCCAATATCTGCTCACAGCCCCGCAAACTACCTGCTCATAGACCCCCCACTACCTGCTCACAGACCCCCCTTAACGTGCTCACAGACCCACCCAATATTTGCTACCAGAGCTCACAGACCTGCCCACAGTCACGCCCACTACCTACTCACAGACCTGCCCACAGCCACGCCCACTACCTACTCACAGACCTGCCCACAGTCTCGCCCACTACCTGCTCACAGACCTGCCCACAGTCTCACCCACTACCTATTCACAGACCCCCTGACTACCTGCCCACAGACCCACCTTATATCTGCCCACAGACCTGCCCTAAAATCTGCTTACAGGCCTACCCACTACCTGATTACAGCACAATCTAATATCTGCCCACAGACCCACCCGCTACCTACTCACAGACCCCCCCCACTACCTGCTCCCAGACCCACCCGCTACCTGCTCAGACACACCCGCTACTCACTCAGAACCCTGTCCACTACCCACTAGGACTGGGCGATAAAACAATAACGATATGTATCGCGATAGACCCGTGATCGATATCAATAAAAAATGTGTTTGATAAAACATGGAAAAAAAAACATGGAAAAATACCGCTAGCAGAGAGGGAGAGTGGCGAGGGAGAGTGGGTGCAGTGGTTGGTGTTTACTCTGCGAGCAAAGAGGTGCTTTGTTTATCAGTGTTTTTGACTTCTAAAATCAAATATAACGGTCATGTCTCGGCCAGTGGCCGGTAGGGGCCACTGTTTTGGTTTCGTTTTGGGGGGTTTTTATTTTGATATTTTGTGTGTTTTTACTATTTCAAGCTGTAAAAAAGAAATTTCTTTTAAAAAAAAAGTTTTCTTAAAAAAAAGAAAAACATTTCTTAATAAATAAAAATTTAATATGTTTATATAGTTGGTCAGAGTATAAAAACAATTTCCTGGTTTGTGCTGAAAAAAACAATACAAGACACTCTATATTTCACATTGCTGAAGTTTATATTTTTGTTTAAACATAGTAATGCAAAACATATTAAAATATGCTTGGAGTTTCTTAAAAACTGAGGGGATTTGTCAGGCTGCCGGGGGAGGAATCCCCAGGAACCTGAACTGCCTCTTTGGATTAAACAGGCTGGAAGACTGGAAGT
>JBBPDC010033700.1:0-12151 GCA_037974485.1 Hemigrammopetersius urotaenia | reverse complement strand
TGGGAGACGCCCGGCGGGGTGCTCAGTAAGGCCCGGGGTGCCGGGCCTGGACTTGGGGACAGAGAGCACCCTGCCGGCAGAGGGACTTCCAGGAGGTGGGGTCGCCGCTCTGAACACTATAGGGTCCCACGGAGAGGGAACGCGTCGCCCGGGCTGGCGGGGAGCCGGCCCGGCCACAGAGACAGTGGGGCTGCGACGTGGAAGGGGAACGGGGAAGTTGTCCTTGCCCCCGCCTTCCCCTGCCCGCCCGCCCTTTTGGTGTTGTTTGGGGGGGGGTCCTTTTTTCGTGGTTTGGTGGTTTTGGCCGACCCGGAGGTTCGGCGTAGGAGGGGGGGTACTGTCACGGTCGGTGGCCGCTAGGGGCCACTGTTTATTTTTCCCTGTTTTTTGTCCTGTGTGTTCTGGGGTCTGAGTTTTGTCACGTGCCCTTTTGTTTTCACCTGTCCTGTGTTTTTGTTCTGATTACATTCTGTATATATTGTGTGTGTCTGCTACCCTTCCTCATGTGTCCATCGCCTTATCATCGCCTTACGTTCGCCTTAGTATCGTCTTATCAACGCCTTATGTCCGCCTTATTCATACCCTAGTCCCGTTCTTTTCGACCCCAGCGCCAGGTTTTCTTGTGTTGTAACTTTTGTTACGTGTAAATAAATATTCGCACCAGCATGGAAGCCTGGCTGTCTTGTCCCCTTTCTTCCCAAGATAAATCACGACAGGGCGTTCAACCTCCCTGTTGTGACAAAAGGTCTTTCCTGCAGTCAGAATAGACTGGAGCCTAGATAAAGGAGCTCCACCTACTCAGCATTCAGCAGCACCAGTATACTGATCACCATCTGATCATCCGGAATCATCTGCTCCTGGTTCTTCAATGGTTCAGGACTTCAGTTAGATGCTCTTTGTTCTGCTTGAATGATTCATACGTAGGTCACTGTGTGTCTTAACCGACAGAAACATTCCTCTGAAACTGGTCAGGTTCAGGGACTGGACTGGAAAATGAGAGGCTTTGGGAGTCCTTCAGGAAGCCTGGAGAACTGTTCCTCAAGAACACATTAACATACAAGAAGGTCTGGATGTCTGGAAGCAGAATATGAAGAAAAAGTCAAGCATAAGCTGTAGTGTTAAAAAGTACACTCCTGTTGAACTGATTAAATTCTAAAAGTAAAACTCCAAAACTCTAGAAGAAATGGAAGAAGAAATTCACAGCCAAAAGTTTTTTTTGTTTAGTTTTTCACACTTATGTTGGATAAGTTAGGAGAAGCATTGAGAAAAATAGAATTACTCACTCGAGGAGGTTCGAGAAACTTGAGAGAGGTTACCTTTACCTGGCACAGAGACTCTGTGTCTCTCTTCAGTGGCTGGAATGGGGACAGTGGCTGTCCTAGTCTAGGACGGGTCTTTTACACAAGGCCAACAAAGCAGGACACAGACTTAAAACAGCATTATGAAAGAACATTTGAAAATCAACATTTTTTTCCTTTTTATTGTGTTCAAAAATGACCACCAATGATCTGTAATTTTACATTTTAAACTTGACATAAGAGTCATTTTCAGCAAAAAGCTAACTACAAAAACAACTAAGCCCCCCTAAAAATTCGACTGCATGTATTTAATAGAAATGTGTGCATTTTGTGCAATGAGTTTACTTGGAATTATATTTTCTATAATTACATATAATGTATATGCCAAATATTTATTTTGCTTTCTTTTACTAGCTAGGAATTTATGCAACGGTGACATCACCAGAGCGAATCTTTAATCAAATCCACTGCCTTGGCCACTGTTGTGTGGTCACATATTTGTTGTGTAGCCGGTATGTAAGGTATGTAGACTCCCTGTATGTTTGAAACTATAGACACATGAGGCAGAGAGGTTTACCACAGCGGCTCGTGGGAGCATTTTCAGCTACAGGTGTGGAAATGGGGACGAATATTAGGGTAGTCATTCATCTTTTTTTGTGCTCTTTGTTACAGGAGCTTGTTTTGACGGTTAGGGTTTCCCACACACTTTTTGATTCATTATGAGACTGAATAAATAGAGGGGACTCACGTTGCATGGCTAAGTGGAGGGACAATGAGGTGTGGTTGGCCCTCGGGTGCTTCTCCTTTCTCACCTGTTGGCCCTGAGACTGGCTCCTGGAGGCATAGCTTGGGTCCAGCATCTTCTGAGCATGTCTTTTGTTTTTCTCTCTGGAAGATGTAAAGCTGACAACCCACCCTCAGTGACAGAAATGTTGGTCAGAGACAAATTATGAGCACTTTTCACTTTGAAATAGCCTTGAAAATATTCCTGCCTCCATTTTCAGTGTAAATTCTTAAATGCCTGTTCTGTTTATTCCACATAGCACAAAAAACACCTCAGAATTAAATCTGGCTGGTCATGAGCTTACCTGTCAAACCAATGCTGGTAAATAAAATGGAATGCTGTTAGCATTAGGAGCAAATTTATAAGCTCTCCCAAGGACAATTTAGGTCATAAACCGTTGATTTGAACACAGCAGTTATCTCGATGGATCGGTTTGCAGGCCACTTGTCTTTACTTCAATCGGATACTTGAAACATAAGAGTTGAGTAGGAAACGGCCAAGAACAGGGAAGTGCATTCACTGGCCAGCCGTTATTATAGTTCCCATTGTGCAAAACATTTTGTCCAATGCCAGCAAGCTTCTGAAGGTTGAAGTCCTAGTTATTCTGTGTTCAATACAACAGGATATCATATGTAGCCGCATTTCTGCTTTGTCTATAGACCCACAGGGAGGGTGTCTGACGGAGAAGAGTGAGCAATATAAATTAATTCCTGCGCTGGCCACTCGGTTCACTCTGCAAGCGATTGGTCCTGAAGATGGCTCAAGACTTCCTACAAATTGTAAGTATGTTTGGGGTTCCTCAGCTCTTTCACTTTGAGATATTGGATTCATAAAACTTTGTAAAGTGCATGTTTTTGGAGCCTTTTGGTAAAAGCATGATCAAACTATCAATTTGAATACCAGTGGGTTCCTACCTCCCTGTTTTATTACCTCAAACCTGACCATTTTTTTTTAGGGTTAGGGGTTGCCATGCTAAAACAAGACAATGAGCATTTTGGAGATGCAACAACACGTCATACATCACATTTATATTCACACATGGGGAAGCTGGTGGCCAGGTGGTAAGACAGTAGCTCCTGAGATTGGAGGGTTGTGGGTATGAATCCCAGGACTGAGGTACCCTTGAGGCAGGTACCATCCGCAAACACAGCTCCACGGGCGTTGTGTCACTGTCTGCCCCCTGCTTCACTTGGGTGAATGGGTCAAATGCAGAGATCAATTTCACACTGTGTGCTGTGCTTTGGGGTGTTTATATGTAACCAAAGATGACCACTTTACACAGGTTGACTGGACGATGTGAGTATGGTCATCATTTTCTTGCAGGTCTTTAATTTTACTCACTTTAGCTGCCTTTCTTAAATCCTAGGTGTTAAGGACTTTTATGGGCTTGCTGGTCTCCCTAGCCCTCTCATGTGGAATGACGATAGGGGAAATCACAGGTACCTTTACCCCACCACATCCAGGTCCACATGACAGTCCCATTCCACCAGAAGATTTCCTTAAGGGATCTGGGGCTTATCCTCCACAGGGCACTGACCACCTCGGCAGTCCACAGACACGTGGAGGATATCCGTTGCCAAACTATGACTACCAGCCCATTCCATTTGACTACCCACAACTGCCTGAACGTTCCAATTCAGCTCTTCGGTTACCAGATATGTCTCAAGGTCCCACCCTTCCCCCTGCTGAAGAGTCCACTTGGCACCCTTGGTGTCTTAAATGTAACAACACCAACTTCAAAGGAGACAGAGGAGACAGAGGTCTACCAGGTGACCATTCAACACACATACTTAGATGTTTTTTGTTCTTTAGTGATACTTTATTTCTGGAATAAACTATTCTGTACCAATCCTGGTCCAGGAGATCTACTTTCCTAAGAACTTTCAGCCACTATCTGTAACATCTGCTCTGGCTAGTGAACTTCCTTGCCTGGAGGGTTAAGTAAGGGAATAGCATGTTAGATGCAGTTTGGAGTCAAACACAGTAGGAGAGTAGATCTCCAGGAGGGTTTGTGACCACTACTGTACAGTTTCATGCATTCCCTGCCCCAACACCCCTGATCCAGCTCAGGAGGTACTTTTGAATCCCGTGTGAGTTGGAACAGATGTGTTAGGGTAGAGAATACTTTTCAAGGCAATGGATTGCTAGAAGTGGAGAAAGGAACCACATCTCCAGTGCTGATTATCTTGTATCCTTTGCCTTTGATATCTTACACCAGGTCCTCCAGGCAGTCCAGGGAGGAGAGGCCCAACTGGTCCCCAAGGACTGCCAGGGTTCAGTGGTCTTCAAGGAATGAAGGGTAAGCACCGCCATCATACTAACATGTAATTATGGTCATAATGTGTGAGTGTGATGCAGACCTCATGATCTCAGGTTCAGAGTTACACTGTGTATCATGCTTCTCTTGTTAAGGCCAGAAAGGTGATGACGGGACAAAAGGAGACCAGGGTCCAGTGGGTTTAATGGGACTGAAGGGAGATCGTGGATTCAAAGGTTAGTACGACTCCAATAGCAGGCACATCTACTAGTGTATGACATCAAACAATTTTACTTACAAGCAGAACCTTATACCTAAGGTGACAAAGGGGATATGGGCATGAACGGGAGGACAGGGGACCCAGGGCCTCCTGGAGAACCTGGACAATGCCCTGCATCATGCGAGTCTACTCGTGGATCTCCAGGAGAAGTCGGTCTGCCAGGTGCAGTTGGGCCAAGAGGCCTCCCAGGGATGACAGGAAACCCTGGGATCAAAGGCCAGAAGGGAGACAAGGGTGAAATTGGTATCCCAGGACTCCAAGGTGTAAGTGGATCTAAAGGTGATCGAGGAGAACAGGGCTTATGCAACTGCAAAGATGGGGACAAAGGTGCAGCTGGGAATCCGGGGTCTGTGGGGTCGAAGGGTGAAAAGGGGGATGTCGGTCATCAGGGTACTACAGGTGTAGGTGGGCTAAAAGGTGAGAAAGGAGATACAGGCATGAGGGGCATTCAAGGTCCATGCTCTCCTGCCATCCAGTCAGCTTTCTCAGCAAGACTGGGTAACATTTACCCACTGCCAGATCTACCTGTTCCCTTCACTGAAGTGATTTACAATATGCAGTTTCACTTTGACCCCTCTACTGGTGTCTACAGAGCCCCTGTAAATGGCACTTATATCTTCAATTACAACTTGGTAGTCTTCAACAAGGCACTCAAAGTGGGTTTGTTTCACAACTATCTTCCTATTGTGAAAAGCACAGAGCTGGTCAGCCTTGGTACTGTCTCTCAGCAAGTTGTCCTGCACCTGAACATGGGTGATACAGTGTGGCTCCAGGTAAAGGACACAGTCAGCAATGGCATGTATGCCACCAGTGAATCTAGCAGCACCTTCTCGGGTTTCCTGCTCTACCCAGACAGCTGTGACATTCCATTCTCCAGAGATTTTCCTGATCCTGTTGATGGGACATACAGCTGGGGTGACCTGGATGTTCAGCTCACACCTGCTCCAGAAACACATTCTGCAGGTTCATAATTCTTAGGTTCATATTTCTTATACACGCACACACACAAAATAAAAAGCTGTATACTAAGCATATCAACACTTCTCTATTTTTGTCTGCTCTAATGTAGTTCAGAACCTCTTGTACGTTGGTCTACCTACTCTGTACAACAGCAGTTTAATTCCCCTAATATCGAGTCTCATATAGGCAAATACATGTTAGAATCTGTCATTTCAGATTCTACCATGTAGAATCAAAAATGGGAAGGAACGTGAGGTTGGGCAAATCAAGTAAACCTGAGGTCAGTTGTACCAGAAATGTAGACTTATTTATTAGGTTAGATGAGGTGACTCCTCCTTTTGTACATTGTTAATAATGTTAGCTAAATTTACCTTAATCTCATTAACTGACGACTAGCGGCTGCCAGAGTGTGATCTGGGGCTGAGGTTAGACATTATGCTGTTGGTAATCAAATCTGTCACAGATTCAGTTGTAATTGAATGATTTGAACTGCAATCAGTAACGTACATAAGAGACATGTATCCTATCTTTCCATTCCATTACTTATTAAGTTTTTGTTGATCGTTGTCTGTTTACTGAAGTATTTTGGTCTAATGAAATTCCTCACATTTTCTGTCCGGGTGTGATATTCTTCTACAGTGTATTGCACTTACTTTTCTTAGATTCTGACATAATCATATTACTTGTATAGTTTTTTCTCTAAATTTCTTTTGTTACTTGTCTATGACGTTTGGAGACATCTGTAAAATGTTCATGATGGATCAGAAGAGAAGTGATTTTTACATTAACGTACATTGGACATAAACAACATTGCTGTCTTTGGCTTTTTTTTTTAACAGAAACAAAATGAGGTTGGTGGGGGGTGGATAGGACAAATCTTGAAAGAATCTGGTGGTAACATAAAAGGAACTTTTGTTCCTCTTTTCCTTTGTAAAATAAAAAAAAAAAAATATATATATATTTTTAACAGAGAATGTTCCCCGAAACACAGTTGAGGTTAGCTGTTGTTTAGGGTCATGTGAAGCTGTGAAAAGGGCTGAAGGAATTTCTAATAATTTTACATACTGTTTAGGAGGTTATGAACATTGAGAATGTCTAAAAGCGTTTGTAAACAGGAGAACATGGCTGTGCTTTGTCTTACCTGCAGTGAATGACCCAGAAAGTATTTGTGTGTAGCAGGCTATGCTAGCCTGGCATGCGAGGGTATGCTAGCCTGACACAATGGAGGCACCTTGTTAGGTTTAAAGAACTGTAAAAAGACTTGTCTTGTGCAACAGTAAAATATTAGAGATGTGCTCTACCAGAGATGAGGTTTTCAATGTTAAATTATAATGGACTGAACAATAACGCTAATCTAATAGCTGCACTGGATGGAAAAATGAAAGCTCCTTGGTGGCACAATAACAGAGAGGCTTATCTTGTCAGCTCATCAGTTTGTTTATATTTCGCACAGATGAATGAGGCACTTTTTAAAGCATTCATTTAAAAAAATGTTCATTAATATCCATTATACTCACAAATCATAACTACAGCTACAGCACTGTAGACCATTTATTACTAACCATAGTGAACATGTAATCATTCTTTATTTGCAGCAGTTTTTGTTGTTAGTGTTTTTTACAGATGATTGTTGAGTGTCAATGTGCATAATATTCTTTATATCTCTAATAAAAAGTGGATAGAAGTAGTGTTGGCCTCCTTATTTCCGCAACTCGTAATCGTGGAATAGACAAGAAAAGGGACAAGGAACGATTCTGGTACATTTATATTTTTCACCTCAGCTATCAAAATGACTCATAGCTCCATAATTATAAAAGGTACAATGCCTTAATTTACTTGTGGAAACAATCAAATACAACCTCTACAGCATTTATGAGACTGAACAAGGTGTTTATTTCACACTCAGTGTCTAATAATGTCAACTAAGTGCCTAAAACATGGAATATGGACAATTTCCTCTGTTCCCAGTGACACAACCCACTGTAAACGGGTTGGACTGGAGAAGCTACCTTCCAGGGTTCTAGTGTGGTGGTTCCCAGTCTAGCCTTATGTCTCAAAATGTGGTGTTCTAGTCATTTCCAATACAGGTAGGTGTTCATTATGGGGAATTGCAGCGGGACCTAAACCCATCAGTTAGAGGCTGAATGCATTTAAAATGGAAGTTAGACCTTTGTCCTTCATGAACTATAACTGGTGGGAGCCACCAAAGTTGTGACGATACAATACTATCACGATATCTGGCCCACAATTTTATATTATTGCGATTCCTCAACTTGAAAGCAGATGGCAGTCTCTGAAATGACTTGACTCTGACATCCAATTTCCATTTTGATGCAGTCTTGCGCCCTCTTGTGGAGAGTAATGCTGTCAGATGTACAATAAAAATGTATTACATTTTTAAAATTAGTACAATGTTAAATAAATATGTATTGATTGTTGGTACTGTTGTTTTGATATAATACTCTGGTAAAAAATATCGCAATACTACACTTTATTTTTCACCCACCTGTTTCCGTATTATATATTAGCCTGTTTGTGGCATGTAGTAATAAGAACAAAAATGAAAACAATACAGTAATAATAACATTTATTACCGCAGCATTATCACAAGACAGTATGCCAGCATTACCTATACAATCTGTTATTCTGGAGTACAATAAATGTCAAATATTACTTTAAAAGAACAATCACACATTTAATAACAAATGTCCTTTTTGCTTATTTTAATGCACAATTTCTATTTAACAAAACACATACACATATAAAAGTTGCCATGCATTAAGTTTTGTGTTTATATGTTAACACTGAAAATTAAACCGCAACTGTGCATTAAAATGTGCAAAAATGGATTTTCTTTGGAAGATGTGTATCTATTTACACTAAAATCAATACAACATGTCATTTGAGCAGTGGTGCCAAGACTTTTGCACAGGGGACCAGGCTGGGACAGCTGTTCTAGTGCGCTACAGAACAAAACCCAGTTAAGAACCTCAGCTTCTATGCGTTTTGAAGGTTCAGTGTAGGGTTCTTGCTATCGTGGCAGTTCTCCCTCTATCAGTGTTAATATGGAACGTTGGCCGCGGTCTCTGAGGAACCTCTCAGGTTCCTCACGGTTCCCCTGCAGAGATGTTCCCCTCCTCCTCGTCCTCCTTCATGCCTTTCAGGTTGGCGCGCTTGAACTCCTCAAACACCATCTCCTCCTCCTCACTGAAAACAATGCAGTAAATAAACAAGGAGATAAGGGGACAGCACACACACATACACATACAAACACATACACACACACATACACACACATGCATACACACACATATACATATACAGAAGTACACACACACACACACACACACACAAACACACACACACACACACACACACACAAACAAACACACACACATTCACACAAACAAACACACATACACAAACACACATACACACACACCCAGAACTTCACACACACTGACATACACACACACAAACATACTCATACACACATACACACACAAACACACATGCACACAAACACATACACACATATACTCACAACACACACACATACACACACAAACACACACAAACCACAAACATACATACACACACATACACAGAAGTACACACACATAGACATATACACAGACACACAGACACACAGTCCGACACAGACACACACACACACACACACACACACAGACTCTGTTCTGAAAGATCATATAACCTATGGTGCGATTATGTAATCTGCACATGGACTACAGGGTGTTTTCGGAAGACTGACCTTTCTTTCACTTCATGGAGCAACAAAGACAGAGCAGAGTTGGTTAGTGGGATAATGGCAGCTATCATGACAAAAGGGTTCTTCTATGGTATTATGTAATCAAAGAATTATTTGTATCACCTTGTGTTTTTTAGATTAACTGTTATTGCTAAAGGAAAATTCAATTCATTTTCTGTGTAAATTGAATTATATGTGAATTGCACCTATAATTTTAGGGAATTAGTAGAATTTCCATTTACAATTATTTACAATACCTGAGTCAGGCTTTGGGTGCATAAGCTGGAATGGCAGCTCCAGTCCGACCTCACTGTTGATAAACAAGAAATCTGAGCAATTTCTGGTCAAATTAGACATTTTATTTATTTGTGGAAGTGTCCTCTACTGGGAACACACTTTTCCATAACACTCTGATTACTTTTAATCAAGTTCAGCATAAACATCATGTTCTCTGAATGTGGATGTGAATTTATTTACATCTATTTAACATGTCACTTGACCAGTGGCTGTATGGACAGTTAAGGTCAGAATTATTGCACAAAACCCTTTATATTTAATAATTATTACCATAACAAATACTTAATACTTGTTAATACTTGTGTTGCTTCCAAAAGAACAAAGTCAAAATCTCCACAAAGTTTGTGTGATTTTTTAACAGGGGACTAATAATTCTGACCTTGACTGTATGAAATCGTATCACTGTACATTAAACAGAAGTTAATTCATGAAAACAGAAAGTAAATACAGAAATATAATGCTCACCTGGATCCCACCAGCCTGTGGGTGAATAATAAAAAAAAACAATATTAACCAAAGGATTCATGAATTCACAGTAATTATATGAAAATATACATATAAATAGAGAAGCACACTGACCCGCCAACTATCAGTTTCACCATGACTCTGTAGGACACCAAGATCCCCAGCACCTCTTTCAAAACCCCTTCTTTAATTCTGTAGGAGAAAGACAGGCGTCTGACATTATTCAACATACGCTTTCGATTTGAATGAATAAAAGCACACAAACTGAATTATGTTTCTAATTATTGGTGCCTTTATAAGCTATAGGTCCACTATACGGGTGAACAGGCTACAGACTGGGACCACACTGTTTATCAGCACCCCTGAACCCCCCATTACTGGTCAGTTTCTGGCCTCAGGACCACTGTTGGGTTTGGGTGGTGTAACCCGTAATCCCAGTGTAACCGTTACACTGGACCAAAACCATTACTTATCATGTACAGATCACTTAATGGTTGGAGCCCTAAATCCAGCTCTAATGTGTCTAATGTCCTGGTGGGTCTCTAACGGGGGTTCTCCACTGACTGGTACCAGCTCGGTTCGGTTCAACTCTACTCACTTTTTTTGCTTTTCCATCACTAAAATCTGGTCCCTGGTACCCAGTACTACTGGTACCACATTATACCGATACTATATGATGACTTGTACATATTGGAGGTTACGGATTGGTGGTTGCTATGATTATGTCAGTGTTGTTGACTGAATGTTAGCATCAGCGTTAGCTTCTTTAAGCCTTGTCGGGGGCCACTTGTCTCTGTTTTGTGGCAAACAGCCACAAACCAAGGATAAGAAATAAAACACCTCTGATTTCATCCACGCTGGTGACTGTAATGATGCCAGGTTGTTTACCTCAGCTTAGAGAGCTCCGCTCGCGAATTTGTGATGTGGTAGAAAAAAATGGTCTAAACCCTAAATATGCCCCCAAATATGCACCCAAAACACTTTCATTTCCTTTTAAACTCAGATGAATATATTCCCCTTAAAGAATATATAGATGTCATTGCATTAATATTATGTTACAAAATTAGTAAGTTTTATTTTTCTTAGTCATTTAGCACTAAAATGAATGAAAAAGTATACACTGCAATGGAAAAAGAAAAAAGTGTGTTTTCCATGAATTTGCGGGGGTTTCCGTGAACAACTGTAAATTAGGTTCTAAGAAATAATCTGTGAACAACTGAGGCCGCAAACTCTGAACCGTGACTTGTGTATTGATTCACTGCTAGGTCGAGGGTGGTCCAGAAACTGACCATTAATAAAGAGATAATGAGGGTTAACCTCAATCATGCATCAATAATTAGGCTATGGTCTAACTGGACACCAGTAAGGTGGGTTTCCAATAAAGTGGCGAGTGAGTGTAGCACAGCCGTCTCTCTTTCTAAAGCCCTGTCCTGACGATCTTCACTCCCAAACCACACAGTCATGAAGCTCACACGCTACTGGAGGCGAGGTTGGTGTCTTCATGCTTCAGTTTCCCGTCCAGTGCGATGCCCCGCCTCTCTTTGTTTTTGGCCAGCAGGGGGAGCAGCGTGTACACCTTCTCCATTTTGCCCCCTGCTCCCAGGCTGTCTCTGGACCAGCAGAGGAGTTAAAGAAGATGAAATGATGAGTGTGACGTATTTTAACGAAGAATACACCAATCCTTCATGGATTCAGACACTTACCCGGATTCTATAATCTCCACGGACGTATTGTAGATGTCGTTGGAGTACAGCACCACCGCGGCGACCTGCTCCACTGCAAAGGAGGGGGTACAATTCGTTTATTGTTGGTGGTTAAAATACTTTGCATATGTTTAAAAGTAGAGACGTATGACGACATTGTGGGGTATTAACACAAAAGTCGACTAGTCGACTACAGAGAAAAATCGACCAGTCGTGTGTTTTTTCTTCTCTCTCTCTCCTCACTTGTGTACAAGTAGGATAGGGTAGGATACTTGCCTCCGGTCTAAGGGGTCATGGGTTCGAATCCTACTTTCAGCACCACCACTGGGTCCCTGAGC
>JBBPDC010033651.1:0-12155 GCA_037974485.1 Hemigrammopetersius urotaenia | reverse complement strand
TCTCTCTCTCTCTCTCTCTCTCTCTCTCTCTCTCTCTCCCTCTCTCTCTCCCTCTCTCTCTCTCTCTCTCTCTCTCTACCTCTCTCACTCTTGTTTTCACAATAATCACACTCATAAACAAAAAAACACACACATAGACAGACAAACACTCACACATTATAGAACACATGCAGTGAAACACCAATCAAACTGCAGAGGCCAGAAAATAACCCCCACTAGGACAATTACACTACTATGTGTTTGTATGTGCTCTCCTGTGTCCGGTCCTGTGTGTCATAATTATTACATTTCTGTTTGCAATTATTTAAGCCAATCACAATTACTTCCCACAGTCATTACACTTGAATGTGAAGTCGTGTTTGTTTCTTTGTAAGGTAAGGCGCTAATGCTAATGCACTTTCAGGAGAAACATGAAACATACCAGAGGGGAATGACCATTCCATGTATCTTCTGAAAAGGGCTTCAGGCCCTTGTAAAAAAAATCTGTAGTTCATTTTAATATATGTCTCCACAAAACACATGCTGATCTACAATCACTTTACCTAGAAATATGACCTAAAATCAGCCCTGGTTGTTCGTTGTTATTCGTTTTACGGTCCTAAACTATATCCACAGGTCTGTTCCACCTTCCACCTTCTTACTGTGGTTTGAGTGTGTATTTGCAGAGAAGATTTGTGTGACTATTGACTTCTGGCCTGTTAGTGACTTGTAGCTCCAGTTCAGAACTAAAGCAGCAGTTGGACTCTAAACATGTTTTTGTTTATTGACTCCATGAGGAAAAAGTGGAACATTTGATTTTTTGCCAGAATTTCACATGGATGTGTGTTTAATACAGAAGAGATAAACTAGCTATTGGATGGTAACTGTAAATACAGTACATGAAATAGTTAAACTAAATGTGTGCACATATGCACATGTGTGTCAGAGGCTGGAGAGCAGTGCATGTTTGTTGCAGTGGAGCCCCGAAGAGACTTCCCCCTAAACTCACGCTTCACGGACATGTCTAGAAGAGCAGGAGGGAGCAGGGTGGGAAATAAGCAGATTTCAAAAGGCACTCACACAGCCAGACTCGGTCACGCCAAGCGCATCATGCTTTTCAGAGTGTGGATGGGTGAGTATGGACCCTAATGATAACTCTGGGCCAAAATGTGTGTGACACACACATTTCAGCCAGCTACTACTTTAAATGGCCTCCTTTCACTGAAATAAAATGCAGTTTGATTCACATTGCTCACACAAAATATTTAATGTGTGAACCCCGGCAGTGTGTGGGTAGACTCTATAGAACATATTTGTTTTTCCCCTAATCATGTCTGAAAATGATCCGTCTCGGGCTGCCATTTTCGGCGCCAACCTATTTGGTGGCATTTGCAAGCCTTTTCCTTCCCTCCAGGAGTCTACTCTCAAACGAACTGGGTGTCTACAGTGTCTGCAGTATCAGTTTCCCTGTGGTGCCTGAAATGTCCCATCTACATGGTTACAAGAATGTATATTGCTCACAGATCAGCCTCACCTACCTAATGTGATGTAGGTCCCCCTTGTGCCACCAAAATAACTCTGACCTGCCAGGGGATTGACTTCACAGGACCTCTGAAGTTGTGCTTTGGTGTCTACACTGAGACATTAGTAGCAGTCATGTAAGTGCAAGGTGGGACCTCCATGGATTGAACTAGTTTGTCCAGCACAGTCCATGGAATGGAATGCTCGATCAGACTGAGATCTGGGGAATTTGCAGGCCAAGTCTTGAACTCTTCATCATGTTCCTCAAACCATTCCTCAATAATGTTTGCAGTGCGGCAGTGCATGATCCTGTTTAAAGCACCCATTGCCTCTAGAGAATAGCATTGCCATAAAGGGTCTGCAACAGTAATTAGGTTTTTGTGTTACATGTCAAAGTGATATCCAGCATTGTGAGGGTCTCAGCAGAACATTGCTTTCCTCCCATAGTGCGTCCTGCCACAATATTTCATCCATTTGTTTATTTAGCTCTCCTTGTCTCTTACAATTAAACTACCCACTCTGTATTGATTCCTCATTCAAGAAACTTGTGATGTGACATGTGACATCATCAAATCATCAAAAATATTAAAATTACAATACACTTTAAAACAGTAAACCAGTCTAAAAATGTACTTGCAATATTAAAATATACTTGCAATATGCTGGAGAACATAATTATTCCAAGCCTTAAATCAGCCACAGCCAAATAAAGAGAGTTTACCGTATTAAATAGATTACAATATTAAATTTTATGTCTGTTGTAATTTTAAATTAAAATGATGTCCATTGCATTACTTAATTGTTTTGAAATAGGGAAACCTTTTGATGATTGTATACATTTGAATGGGGTCTTTGAGAGGCATCATGTTATTGAAATTGAAGAACAGCATTCAGAATGCATTACCCAGTGAGATCTCAGAGAATTTGCTCCAAATAAGCATTATCTGGATGATCTAGTTAGTGAGAAATCAAGCCATTCACTCACAGCAGCACATACCAGTTACCCACTTTGAATAAGCGCGGCTTCCAAATGCCAAAAATGTAAATGTAATACATCATTTCTGGTACAATTAGCACAAAGGAAATTATAACATCATTCTGGTTAGATTCTACAATAAACAAGTATTTTATAGATATGATGATTTTTAATTGAGAGGTTTTTTTTTTTAACCAGAGCTAAGTTTTCATCAAATTGGAAATTAGGGAAAATATAGCTAGACATGTGTAGATGTGAACTTGGATGTAAATCTAACAGCTATTTTGGCACCATGGTCTTGTGTAAAAGGAATTTATGCAGCCTGTAAATAGTAGCAGCTATGAGATTTTTAGTTAACTGCATGAATGTTCTGTAACACTACAACATGTGACATTTATGGGGATGGTGGTGGCCTAGTGGTAGGATACTTGCTACTGGACCAAGTGGCCATGGGTTCAAACCCTTCAGTACACCACCACTGGGTTCCTGAGCAAGACCCTTAACCCCAAGTTGCTCCAGGGAGACTGCCCCCTGTAGTTAGGGAATGAAAGTCGCTTTGGATAAAAGCGTATGAAAAATGCCGTAAATGTCTGAAAAATTTATCAACCGTTCACATTTTTGCAGGCACAAAGTTTGCAAAGAGGCCAGAGACAAAATTCTTGCTTAAGAACCTCATTAACAAACTTCATCCAACTTTACTGGGAAACCTCCTTTCACAAGTTTATTGCACCCTTTTAATATATGCTTTACTATGCACATCAGAATCTCTCCTTATCCATCAGACTGCTGCTCCTGTTGCAATAATTTGCAAGTACTGCCCACTTAACTCTAATATATTAGATTTATTGATACACTACTTGCACAACATTTCAGACAAAATGTTCAGTCAGTTTGTTAATGTAATGTCACTACAAAAAGCTGATGGCAGATGGGGGGCACATAATAGTTGATGATAAAGCATGCAATTGTTCCACAGCCAGTACAATCAAACACCTGGCCACCTTAGTGGAGTCACATTGGCCATCCCTATGCAGCACCCACCCTCACTCAAGGCACCAGTTACACAATAGGCAAGTTTGTAGTAGACTCCTGCTTGTTCAGTGCTTCTTCTGAAACCACAAGTAATAATTGGGAGTCTGAGAGTAAAAACCTATATTTTTCTGCACAGGCTTTACATTGTTCAAGCATTGCGATAAAGATTTGATTGCTTTCCGCCACAAGAGCATTAGTGAAGCTAGGTACTGTTGTGTATGATTGTTCTGGCCAACAAATTTTGCATGAAGCACCATCACTCCAGAGAACACAGCTCTGCTACTCCACAGCCAAGTGATTCGGGTTTTATATCCCTCTAGTCAACATTTGGCACTTGCATTTTAGCAATGCTAAATTAGCAATGTGATAGACTATGTTTGACTATCCTGCGACTTTCTCATAAAGTAATTTCAGCCTCTAATCTGTCCTTTCTACACCCAAAATATGATTTTTTTTTTATTTCTGTATTAGTTTCCCTATACTGATAATACCCCATCTTCATAGACACAATGCAATCTATTTTCAAATTTTTATCAAGCGCCATAAAGCGTTAAAACCGTTAGCTGGCTAGACAGCTTCCCTGCGGCTGAAGTTACGATTCAGATGTCTCTCCCTCTTTCTCCCTTCTCTGTTCTTGACTTTAACACACCTCACACACCCACTCATGCACACGCACCAAGCACTTTGCTTTAATGACGGACCATCAACACTGGCCAGAGTCATTTAATGTAAATGCCAGGCAGCCTACACTAATCTCCGCACACGTGTGTGCGTGCATGTGTAAGTGTGTGTGTGAGAAGAAATGAGCACGAGAGACTGAGACAATTAAAGAAAAACAGAGAGAGAGAGCAAAAGAAAGCAAGACAGTGAGAAGAAAAGGGAGGTTTGCAATGAATAAATAATTATACTAAAAGTGAATATAAATCAGGAATTGCCATATTTTTATAATGTCCACCAAAGTACCAAATTACAAATCCACACGTTCACACTTTTACCCATTTCTGCAGGTAATTCATGTCAGGGAAATGTAATGTGTTTTTTAATCTTTCGTTAAGGGCTAAAGTATTTGTTGTTAAAATGGAAATGTAGTTTTCACTTAACAAGCAGTGCTACTTCACGTTACACACTTTGCATAAAAGGAACTGTTCTCCTCCTACATTCCCATCACACACAAACAGGCGGGGAACTTTTTCCAGTTGTATTACCTCTCAAATCTTTGTTTTTTGTTTTCATATTACTTTTTAAAATTTTTCCTTCCTCCACTTTTTCCTGATTTTTAAATCACATAAGAAGAAATTATTCTATGCATTTCATGCACAGAAGTGCATCCAGAACTTTCCACTCCGCTCCATCCCACCCCAACACAAACAAAGACACATGCATATACATAGTAACATGCCTAAGTAATTGTTAATTAAGTGCTGTGAGGGCACATAGTCTGACAGAACACATTGAATTTGGTAAATAGATTTTGATTGGTTTTCATGGTCAGCTTTTCTCTTTTCTTGATGCCTATATTCACAGAAGTTTGAGAAGTCCAACTGGGCTAAAACGACTGTTGTAGGAAGGTGCAAGTTTGGAGCCTACGTCGAAATTCTGAGCAAGAGTAAGGTGTGACTTTGACCCCTGTAGAGACAAGTAATAACCTCAGAATCCGAAATTGTCCTGCCAACTGGCTGTATGTGGATTGA
Source organism: Hemigrammopetersius urotaenia (assembly GCA_037974485.1). NCBI lineage: Eukaryota > Metazoa > Chordata > Actinopteri > Characiformes > Alestidae > Hemigrammopetersius > Hemigrammopetersius urotaenia. The sequence continues at coordinate 6,956 of JBBPDC010033651.1, read as the reverse complement.
CTGTATATTTTAGAAAGTTCTGCCTTCAATATGCACCTTTGATGGAGGAGTTGCTGCTCTAGTGAGGACTCCTGCTGCTGGACTTAGTTTTAACCAAGTCTAACCAGTCAACAATCACAAGATATAAGAGAAATTAAATCATTGGGAACATAGTTTGCTCACTTTTTTGAGTTGCTTCAAATTATAAAGAGCTGATGTTTAGAGCCACCCTAGGTCAGACAAGTCTGCTAGTCTTTGCTGCTCCAGATTTCACTGGAAAAACACTGCCATACTGCCATGAGCCTTCTATGAAGGAGAACACGCCAACTATCTAGTTAGTTGCTACCACCACACTGTTTTAGATCATTATGGCCTGGACCAGTGTAATTATAAACCAACAAAAGAAGTTTGCAAAATGATGCTCCCCGTTCTGTGTTGTTTTATGATGTTGAATCAACCAGATAAATATTTGGTTGGGTTTGATGACTCAGTTCTTTTTAAAGTAAAAAGAAATCTGTCATAGGTGAACACACCACTGCACACAGTGTGAACAGCCCGAAATTCACCCTCTGCATTTAACCCATTCACCAAGTGAAGCAGGGGGCACCCAGGAACACTGCACCCGGGGGGCAGTGCGTGGGGATGGTACCTTGCTCAGAGGTGGCTAGCAGTCTTGGGAATCGAACCCACGACTTTCCTAATCACAAGGCTACCAACTGCCCAACTGCCAATGACTTAGAAGCCCACAACATATATTAACATATTTTTCATAAAACATATATGAAGGAATTTCCATTATGGGAGAGATCGTTGCCATCAGAAATGTCTGGAAATGTTCCATCATAGGATAAAGATGATCTTTTAGGATTAGTTTGCAGAGACCCTTCCTTCCAATAGGGACCCAAAGTATGCTAGCAAAATGCTCCGACAGCATTACAGAGCCACGGGCTGAACAACACCACCTTCATCCAATTCAAGGTCAACTAGACCTGCTCAGCATTTTTATATGGGGTTTTTTGTATGAAGAATAGAAGTGGCCCAAAATTACCCTGGATTCTTCCATTCAAACCTAATAAGGTTTTTTCCTTGCTCCGCTGGAGGAGATATGGGGTTTAGTCCTGACAGCGATCAAATGCTTTACATTGTGTGAACATTTCATGATGAATGGACCAATAGAAACACTGCAAAATTACATGTTTATCTTATTTACATTATACATTAAAGATGCCTTTCTTCCTACTCCTATAAAATTGCTATTTCTGAAAACCAGATGGATTGTGTGAGTGAAATATGAATTTAATTATGTAGTTTTTTGTTTATAATAAAGTAATTTAATCCTCAATTTTGTGTTAATTTATTTTATCCTATGATTCTCAATGCAAAGCTTTCATTGCAGGAATTAAAAAAATAAATAAAAATGAAAGGCTTACCTTGCATAAAAATATCTTTCAGTTGTTTACAGTCTCTCTATTCCTCCATCTCACAAATTCAAAAGGTCACAAATAAAATCTCTTAAATTCTGGTGTTTTTCTTTTTTTCACATATGATATTCTCAGCCAATTTATCAGAGAATGATCAAATTTGGGTGAAAAGTAGAAATATTTCTGTGAATACCAGAGTTTCTTAGTGTTGTTTGCTGTAAGGACAGTGTAATGAGCAGTTCAGATCCACCTGAATACACACTTTAATAAAAATGGAGGAGACTCAAACACACACTGGCCTTTTTTTTATGTACATAAACAATATGTACAAATGTATAGCGATGACTGACCATTACACCACTACATTCAAATACATAGACTTTAAAATGGAGTTGGTGCCCCTTTGCAGCTATAACAGCTTCCGTTCTCCTTGAAAGACTTTCCACAAGATTTTGGAGTTTCTGTGGGAATTCATTCTGTAGAGCATTTATGAGCTCAGGCACTGTTGGACTAGAAGGCCTGCCTCACAATCTCTGTTCCAGTTCTTCACAGAGGTGTTAGATGGGGTTGAGATCAGAGCTCTGTGTGGTCAGTCAAGGTCTTCCACACTGAGCTCATCCAGCTGTGTCTCTACAGCGCTTGCTTTGGGCACTGGGACACAGCCATGCTCGTGTAAAAAAGGTTCTTCCCCAAACTGTGGTCACAAAGTTGGAAGCATGACGTACAAAGAGTTGTGGCATACTTTTGTCCATATACTTTTGTCCATATAGTGTGTATATTTGGACTTTTTAGTAAATTCAAAAAAGTATGGTTTTTATAGCTTAGTTCCCATAAAAATGGAATTCCATGTGGATGGCACGTTTGGAAGTTCACATATTACATCACAAAAATGTTTCGGGTTTCCATAGATGGGGTCTTTAATGAACTGGAGATGACAAAGTTAAGGGGAAAAAAATAGTTCTTCATTTATAAAAGTAAATGTGACTGCGATGCTGAGAAATCACAATTATTGAAGAAGAGTAGATTAAAGAACAGAAATAGCTGCTTTTTTGTCTTGGGATTAAAAGGTCAATGTGGTAAAGCTGCTCTTTAACTTAAACCTCCAAATCAATTAATCTCTCTCTCTCTCTCTCTCTCTCTCTCTCTCTCTCACACACACTCACTCAACACTTTCATACGTCTTCCATCCATCCAGCTCCCTTTTGCACTCTGTTCTCTGGCCGCCCCCCCCACCACCTCCATCCATCCATCTGACTGACAGCAGCAGAAAGTCAGTGGTAATAGTACCTTGGCAGAGTGACAGAATTCTAATATTCACTCTCTCTCTCTTTCTCTTCCTCTCCCTCCATTCCTCTCTTTCACTTTCCTCTTGCTCCATTACTCGCTCTTCACCAACCTGTCTCTCTCTTTTTCGTGGGCACACAAGCATACACACACACACACGCACGCGCATAGGCGTGTTCATATTTTTATTAGAACTCACCGATCATAAAAACAAGCCGAAAGGCTAATAAATAAAGTTGAGAGTGCTATTGTGGTAGTAAAGTTAATGCATATTAAATAAAGGATAAAGCTGATGGATTGCGGGGCAGGTGACTAACTCCTTTCTCAGTGGAATCTCTCTCTCTCTCTCTCTCTCTCTCAGCAGTGAAATAGAAATGTGTTGTAGTGTCGTCTGGAGTGTGATCAAACTCAAGTGGGTCGCAGCCAGAAGCGCTTGGCTATAAACATGTGTAAAAACCTGTTATAGTGGAAAGCAGGGCACACGCAATTAAAGTTTTTTGCATAATAATTTGAAAAGTATGTGTACAAGGTCAATCATTTTTTGTTTATGTGAGTAACCAGTACATCTCTGCTATGACTTCAGCATCTGTTGTTCATGAACAGTGCAGCCGAAGGCTAATCATATCCCAACACCATGCATAAACTTACACAAATGGAAATTATACATAAAACATGTAGAAATGTGTCAAGTTTGTTCCACGCAGATGGAAAACATGAAAAAATTTGAGTGTGTGTGTGTGTGTGTATGGTATGAAATAATGGTGGCGGGTGGTGAGTGGAGAATAAAATAGCAGGGTGCACTTTGTGATTCCTGTCCAGGTGGGCTGCACAGACTTAAGAAAACACTGGACATCCTATTAAAAACATTGGAAAATTGTGGTAACCATAAATCTTAAGAACTTCTTTTAGTAGAGGACAAAAATTGACATAATAAAATGGCAGAAAAATGTACCCTTGGATAATGTGTCAACCTAAATTGTATGTTCAAAATAAAGATGGTTTCCAGCCTCAGATGAGAACAAATCCGTGGTGTTGCAACATGGATCCACAAGCAGGAGTGTGGGGATTTGAAACATCTGGGGAAAATGCAGATCTGGCCTGTGCAGCAAAGGGTCCCAAAGATGATTCAGTTGAACAAACAAGCAAGAGACCCCCATCTTACCTTGTGGCTGACCTGTATTCATATTTCGCACACATTTACAAAAAAAAGCTGGATTTCCCAATATGACGTGTGTTTTATATATAAAACTTTCAAACATTTTCTGGAAAATCAGTAAAAGACTACTTTTCCCACAATGCATCGTTGCAATGTATTGGCCCAAGTAACAGCTCAAGGCAAACTGTGGGTCTGCTGTGTTTTTTCTTCACTAAGACAATAAGAGCACTTGAACACATCACACTCGTAATTTCCTAATCACAACTTGAAAGGATCATCTTTCCGATTGCATGTGAAGGTAGTGTCTTGTTTAAGGAAAATGTTGGTAGAAAGTGAGGGCTCATATCCATGACTTTGTATCACGGGCTACTACCAACCCATGGTACATCAAAGGCCCCCACCATAATGCATAAGTGTATCAGACAGACAAAGGCCCTCACAGAAAATACAAACAGGAATCGGATGAGCCAATGCCTTTCAAGGATACAGAATAAGGCCAGGCATGGGAGGCCCTCTCAGGAACATGAGGCCTGCCACACATGCACCTGACAAGCACCTGACAACTGGATCTCGTAATGGGGCCCGCTACACCCTTAACAAGGAGGTTCATGCCCAGCAAACACATGAGGCTCCAAGCAAGGCCCCATCACAGAGTGCGCAGTGGGGGCAGACCACAAACTCCCAAACAGTAAGGACCAAACCAGGCCCCAGAGGGTAGCAAACATCTTTGAGAACCTTCACACAAAGGGCTAGTACAAGCAAGGCATAACAGAACTGGAAAGCAGGACTAGAGGCAAAACATGTAAAACACAAAAGGAAAGGGCCATGAGGGTGAATGGACACTAGTCTCATAGGACCAACCAAACAGGGGACAGGTGAGTCTAGTTAGAGTCATGGACCAAACCAAACCAGGGATTCAGACGGGGGAACTCTGGATGGGGCAGAACAGGCTGTCAAAACAAAAGTCCCATACATACCTTATATACAGAGAAAATCAAAGGCAGAACATTACAACTGGACTGAAACAAGAGAGAGAAAGAGAAAAAAAGAAGAAAAAAGAAGAAAAATTGAAAAAAGAAGAGACAAAAAAGAAAGAGAGAAAGATAAAAGAAGAAATAATAAAGGAGAAAACAACTGAAAAAGAAAAGAGACAAAAGAAAGAGAAGAGGAGAAAGTAGAGAGGCAAAGAGGAAGATAGAAAGAGGCAAAAATAGGGAATAAGAAAAAAGAGCTAGACAAAAAGGAGAGGAGGAGGGATAAAGAGGACATTTCAGTGTTTGACAATAAAAATAAAGCTTCTGTCATTAAACCCCCATCATCCCAGTGCAAAGGAAAACTACAGTATCCTGAATGACTACCACCCCCCTCCCCCGCACTAACCACTATCATCATAAAGCCCTTCGAGACACTCTGTTGGTGTACTGAGATGATGGCTGCCTGATGCAGTGAAAATAATCTGTCTCTTAATGTGGATAAAACTAAAGAAATGATTGTTGACTTCAGAAAAACTTGCTCCATGGCAGAGACAGTAAAGCACAGTAAAGGTTTCTGGGAGTGCAGATGACCTCATCTGGACCACCAACACCTTCTCCCTCAATAAAAAGTCATCCTTCTTTAGAAGAAATGAGCAAGTCTCCCTACTCTCATCCTCACAGTGTTCTACAGAGGCACTATGGAGAGGGTCCTGAGTAGCTGCATCTCTGACAGGCACAGCAGCGCTAGTGTTACAGACCCGAAGAGCCTGCAACGGATTGTTAAAACAGCTGGTAACGTCATGACTACAGGAGATCTTCCTCAAGTCATGCAGCAGAAAGGCACGACTTTTCACACTGCTTCCACCTGGCAGACGGTATCGCGGCATCAAAGCCTGGTCCGTCAGACTGCATGAGACCTTTTTCCGCAAGCCATCACACTCCTCAAAACACTAACCTCACTGAAGCAGCTTTCCAGCTTGCACTTTACACATCACTTCTTTTATAATGTACATACAACTACAACACATCCATGCAAAATCACATCCATTTTATCTGGCATTTTTCTTGACACCGTTTCTGTATTTTTTCATAGATTGATGGTATACTTACTTCAAACCTCTGATGATCTAAAGAATACAATTACATTCCATGCATGTATAGCTAAGATGACGATAAAGTTCACTTTGGTGTTGAATTTGACTTCAAAGCAAATTTTAAACTGAAAAGAGAGAGAGAGAGAGAGAGAGAGAGAGAGAGAGAGAGAGAGAGAGAGAGAGAGAGAGTTGATCTCCCTTGTAGAATTTGTGCGTTGGTAGAAGGAATGTGTAAATGGTGGGTCTTTTCTACCTAATAGCATAATCTCTTTGCTAAATGAGGCATTTGATGCAGCTGCAGTTTGTATGCACATTTTGTGTTTTCTTATGCAGAATGGAATTTTGTCCCTGAAGGATGTTTTGATGTTCTGAAGCTATGAGTACCACTATCTCTTCATGACCAAATTTTTTGTTTTTTGTTTTGCGTAGAGCATTAAAATAAGCATGCCAGGCCTGTTTTGCAATGTGCCTGTGCTCGTACATCCATCTGGCTGAGAGAAAGAGACAGAGATAGAGAAGAGAGAATGAAAGAAGGTCAAACAGCAGGTGACGTTTCGTGAAGGAAGGAAAATACAGAAGAAAGAGAAGCAGAAAAAAGTTTACATGCAGGACGAGATGCGAGAGAGGGAGTCTGAGTTGATGGATTAGACGGTGTATTTGAAAGACAGACAGCGAGAGATAGAGAGATGTGTGTGTGTGAGTGTGTGTGCGCGTGCACATGTCTTTTGGCTGCTGGCCTGATGCCCAGATGTCGACTCTGCCTGAGAGACAAACTACATCTGGCTGGACTCTCACTGGTCTGCACCCTCACTGAGAATGTGCGTGTTTGTCCGTGTGTGTGTGTGTATAACAACAGACATTTGCAATTCCAATGATCCTCTTCCAGTGAATTAAGTGAATTCCAGGCTCTTAAGTGCGCATAAATAATCACCCCTTATCCTACCATTAAAACTCTATAACTCCCCCCCACACTCACACAAACACACACACACACACACACACACACACACACACACACACACACACACACACACACACACACACACAC
>JBBPDC010033613.1:0-12158 GCA_037974485.1 Hemigrammopetersius urotaenia | reverse complement strand
TTCCTGTTTATATACTGTTCGTGACGTCATCTCCTTGACCTCGTGACGTCACGTGACCCAGCGCGTGTGACACTCTGTAAGGTGACCTTGGGTTTTAGAAAGGCACCCTCAAATAAAATTATGTTTTATTATTATTATGCAAAACAGAAACTATGCAAAACCTTTTTGGCTGTCATGGATTACGGAGATATACTTTATACCTGATCTGTGATGGATCAATCAAAAAACAGTATGAATTTTAGAAAATCAAAAATGTCTTTACTTACAAAAATTAGCAGCAACTCAACATAAAGCAAACGTAATAGGCACAGTAACAAGTTAACTCAAACTAACAACTACCACATTTCAAACGTACATTTTCCACCGCCAAAACAAAGGCACTACTTATAGTAGGTGATCAGACCAGTAAACAAACAATAGGGGAAACAAACAAGACCGCCAACAAGAAGACTACAGCTACCAAAATCTCGATTAAGTGAATACAGTAACATTAAGCAAAACTCAAATTTACCAATACTTCACAACTTTAATGCTAAAGTAAATAAATCAACCCCCCGAAGAGGTTCAGTGGGTGGTTGGGTCCAGTGTTGGTGTGCAACAATCAAGATATAGGAGGCACTCTTTCACCAAACCCCGGTTGAGCGCAACTCATAGGGTGGGTCAAGAAAAAGAAAAGAAAAGAATGAGACAACTGAAACCAAATGAAATATGTGCTCCTACACAAATGGCTCAGCTATCAATAAATTCAGAGAAGTAATCAAAAATGTAATTAAATAATTGGGCTAAAAAACATCACCCATGTGCGACGGCGGCCATCACATGCTTATTGTCTTCATATGGTGGATAGTGTGTGACATGGGGCACTGAGGTTTATTACATTTACATTTACATTTACAGCATTTATCAGACGCTTTTGTCCAAAGCGACTTTCATTCCCTACCTACAGGGGGCAGTCTCTCCCTGGAGCAACTTAGGGTTAAGGGTCTTGCTCAGGGACCCTGAGCTGTGGTGTTCGCACTCAATCACTTTGTGTCTACCAGAGTTGTTCACAAGTCATTTTTAGCAAGTCCAAGTCAAGTCTCAAGTTTACAAATGGCGACTCTGAATGTGGGAACTGTAAATGTTGAGCTCCGAACGTTTAGAAGATATGCTAATTGGCTACGCCCCACTACTCCAATTGGCTGTTTCTTTGCAGGGGGTGGGACTGCGTGCTGTGATATGCCCTCACAAACATAGAGGATTTGCCTTAAAAGATCTTAAATCTAAATGTTAAATATAAAAAATGTACCTCTCACTCTAAATGTGAACTCCACAGTTAGATGGGGCTCGGTGACCCCTTACCTCTTTGGAAAGAGTGTAAGATATAAATAAATAATTCCATGAAATCAACATTGTTTATGAGTTTATGGCTCACGAGTTTGTTTGTGCGACTTAAGTGCGACTTGAGTCCGAGTCTCAGACTCGAGTCCCCATCTCTGGTGTCTACACTAAAGTAAATTGGTCCTCGCTGCCTCATGTGTTCATCTATGAAGCCATTCTGGAAAAATTCCTTCTTATCGTCACTTCTGATATGGAAGTGAGGAGGTTATACTCTGTTATACTCTCTGTTCACTTAGACATTTTGAAATGGGTTATTCCAAAAATAAGAACTGAATTAGGAAAGAAAGCTTTTCGCACCTGATGCTTGGAACAATCTTCAAACTGAAATTAATTTGCAAAGCAAGATTTTAAAGCTCAGCTGAATCACTGGAGGCCAGGCATTTTTAATGTAATTATTTCTTCTATTGTGTGACTGTTGTACTGTAACTGTGTTGCTGCTATTTTTGGACAGGTCTGTGATCTCAATACGACAAAGCTGGTTAAATAAAGGTTAATCAGTTGTTTATGTAAGTCAAAAGACTTACGTTAAGCATGAATGCTTTCTTGCATTAAAGCTATGCATCCAAAAAAAATATTTACAGAGTATCATTTACACACAGGGCCGTAGGGTTTCTGTAAAACAGGCATTCATTTCACCCCCCAGGGGAGCTGATGCTCGTCTTGCTCCACTGACTGCCTCAAAACAAGCTCTCTGTGTTCTATCAGGCTTCAAACAGTCCTTCACAAACTGGCTGAGATACAGGTGCAGGTGTCAGCATATCATGTCCTAAATCACTTCATGCCCTCAGCAGTTGAGCAATGATATCGTAAAAATGTGACGTGATATTTGAACACAAATTTATATAGCGCCTTTCCCGAGCACAAGGACAATATGTTTCTCAATATTGTGTTTTTCTTGTTGACAAAATGCATAACCACGACAATAATGCTACACAGTTTCCTGCACCAGAAATGGGTAGATAATGAATTACCAAAGTCAATTAGCTTACATGTTTAACAGAAAAAAAAATCTAATCTGTGGCCATAAGCTGGAAACCTTGTCTGGACAACTGTCTGTTTTTACTTCTGGTAAGGATCCAGATCTTGGCAGATGATTAATAAAGGGCCAGTTGAATCAAATGGTTGTTGGATAACGCTCCAAACTGCCCTGACTTTTACCTTCTGCATGAACGCGTCTGGATTAGGAGTTTTAACAAAAGTGCATAACTGTAAAGACACCTTAACTCCATTCATGGCAGGTTTAGTGGGAATATTTTTGTGTGGGGAACTTCCAAACTGTGCACTGGACCTCCAGGACCACCCCTGTTCTAGCCCTCCATCCGTGGTCCATTTCTGACCACAAAGCTGCTCCTGACTGGAATTTTTTGGGTGCTGGATCATTCTCAAGCTCCCAGTGATGCTGATGTAACTGTAAGCCTATACAATTGGTAGGTGTTTCTGGTAAATTGGCCACTTGGTATAGATGAAAACCGTGTCAATGTGCGAATGTGAAAGAATTCCATTTTAAACCTTTCGACCTCTTTGAAGAAAAAGCATGTGAGACTCAGCTGTGTTTTATGGTTACAGCTGCAAGTTGTATGTTGACAAAGTTTCAGGAACGCTTATCTAAATTTGCAGAGATAAAGACTTCTGGCCTCATGTCACCTGTAATGATTCTTTATATTGTTCCCTAGAAGTTATATGTATATATATAACCCTCAGAACGTATCAGTAAACTCTGATTTCAGTAAATATAAATTGTGTAAAACAGTCTAGAAGCAGTGTTTATTCTCCTACACATTTGCCGCTTTCTTTTTGCACGCTGCCACTCGGCCGCTCTCTGGACCTTCTGCGGGTTTTCTCCACCCACTTGTGGGCGGAGACTATCCTGAAAGTTCTTGTGCTATTTTCGATTGTTCCTAAAAACCTGAAATTTTATTCTTTGTGTTCATTTGCATATGACACCATTTTTAAAACCCTAATGGTGGTTATTATTATAATTACATGTTAAATTACATAGAAACACCAAACATATATGACATCTGACACCTTGAGCACCAACACCAACCAGGGGAACTTCCATACAATGATTTGTTTTGATCACAATTTACCATTTGTTGTGCTTCCGGCATGGATTCGTAGCACTCTAGGAATTAAAATATGTTAAGATACTCCTTAAAACATTTGAATACATTTAACAAATTACATTCAGCCCAAGGATCATTAGTGAGGTCAAGTACTGATGTTGGATAATTAGTTTTGGATCACAAAGCTCTTAATTTTAAGTCTAGACTTACTAATATGTGGGTTTTGTTTTCTTATGGACTATAAAGCACCCAAGTGCATCACTCTGGATAAGAGCATCTTCCAAATGCATTAAATGTAAATGTAAGTGCCGATTGGTTTCTTTGGAAGCATTGGAACTGTGCACTAGAATTAGAAAGATAATGAATTACCCAAGACCATTAGTTTAGGTGTTCTCCAAAAGAAATTCTAGTCAATGGCCATAACCTGGTGACCACACCTTGTCTGGACAACTGTCTGACATTTTCTCCTTTCTGGTAAGGATCCAGATCTTGGCAGATGACTGATAAAGTGCCAATGGGATCAAATGGATGTCGAACCACACCTCAAATTCCCCCGAATTTTCACTTCTGCTTAAGAGTGGTTAGGTCTGGAGTATTACAAAAAGGAAGTAAGTGTAAAGACAGCTGAAACAGTGCTGGACGCCGTGTCACTTCTATGTTCTAAGGAGTGTCATATTTTTTGGTAACTTGGTAAACAAACTCAGTGACCTGTGTGACTGAAAACATTTTTTTGGTGAAAGTCTGAGTCCTACTACCTCTGTCCTGTTGGTGGCAGTAGTTACACCTCAGGTTAAGCCTGTACTGGCTGTATCTGGATAACACTCTTTTTTCAGTTAAATAGGTGTATTGTATGTCTTCACAGGTTAGAGTCTTATGACACGTTTAAACCCAAATGACATGCCAGTTAGTTTAGTTCACCTGATCCAGTCAATGGACAATTAAATGCAACATATGGCATTTCTTTGGGTACACAGTGTGGGCCTATTCTGAAACACGCACATGGAGTTCCTCCATTTCTTATTTTTGTTCTGTTTTGGAGGGCTGTTATGTCCTGAAAAAGAATACATTTATATCGCTCTGATACATTTTGAGCGAACGTGAACCTCTTGACACACGTAAACACACCACACCACAGCACTCAGCACAGCGTGAAATGTGTCCTGTGCCATTATCCCATTAACCTGAATGAAGTCTTGGTCAAGGGTACTTCAGAGGTGCTGCTGGCAGTCCTGGGATTTGAACTCACAACTTTCTGATTGCAGGGGCAGACTGATGAACATATGTCCTGTAAAAATGTAAACTGCTGGCACATACACATGCTGTCCACCAGAGATGGTCATGAGTGCATTTAGTTCAGTCCTGGTAGCTGAAGGCATTGCATTTTACATGTTAGACAAACAGTCTGTCTGATGGAGGGGTTAAAAGACTATACACATTAAATACAGCCACACACAAGATAAAACCACTAGAGACGACTGGCTAGTCTGGAGTATTTATATCAGGTATTTAGTAGGTTTGTAAGGAGGGAGATCTAAACACCTTCTGGAGCAATCAGAAGGACCTGAAGGACGTAAAGGATGCTATAAGGGCCAAAAACACACAAACACACACACTCTCTCCACACAAACCCCTAACTCTCCATCCTCCCCACTTTTCGGCCGTTTGGTACATTTTTCTCATCCTGGTGGTCCATGTAGGTAGTGTGGTCCAAACTTACCTCAAGTCCGAGTCAGTAACGGTCCAGTCCGAGCTGAGTCAACACGCATTGAGTCACATCGTTCAAGTCAACATGCCCAGACTATATTTATGTCTCAGTACTATATTTATGTGCGAACATTATGTAGTCATTCAAATTATTTCAGCAATTTTTAATTTGATTATATTATGTATGGCTTGTATTATATATGGCTGAGCACACTGGTCTTGTATTGGTATAATGTGTCCCAGCTGACTGGTGTGCTCAGAAAATGAGAAGTTTGTGTTGTTTGGGTTTGGGAGTTCGGGTTTTGTGTATTTAAGTTTGTGTCTGGTGGACCTTAGTGTCAGTCCACCGTCACCCTGGCTCTTTGTTAATGTGTTTCCTTTTCTCCTTTTGTTTGAAAGTCTGTTCTGGCCCTTGTGCCTTTTTTGAGTGTTAAAAATAAACAAGCATGGACGTCTGCCTATGCGCCTGCTCTCATTGAGGAGAAGAAGGAAAATGTGACATTAACAAGTTTTATCTAGTGAAATGGTCTTACTCCACTGGGAGATAATGTTAATCTCATTCAAGATAAAGAAATATTTAATATATGCAGTAGACTGAAGAGGACAAGCACTAAAAGAAAGGGTTTGTGAGCATTCATGTATGAAAATACAGCAGTACATTAGTGGTGTGTCCCACACTCTACATGAAATATATTGCAGCGTATTTTTAATACATTCAATTTTTGCACGGATAGACTATTTACACCAGATTAAACATCATAAATGGCTCTGAAGCCCATAATGCGGTCCAAATGCTTCACTTGTATGAGAGTCAAGGTGATGGTTGTGCAAAGATTCTTTTGCTGACCCAGAGTCACATAATCAGCTCCGTAACATTTTGTTCCGTCGCACTGTGAGATATCTCGCTGCTTCATGGAAACGGTGTGGGTGTTCTTTTCCTCAAGGGTAAAGACACAGCATTTCTTACTCATGGGGTTTAGCCAGCAACATGTTTAGAGTCCTATATGCACACTCACTCACTCACACACACACACACACACACACACACACACACACACACACACACACACACACAAACAATGTGGCCCAACAGAGCTTCACCTAAGAAAACAGAAAAGTGATGCAGGAAAGTCACCACAGGCTGTGGTTTCACTCCACAAATACTAAAATAAGAACCTGGACAGTAGTAAAAGAGTTTGATTACTTGCTCTGCTCATCAGTTAGAATGTGTATGCTGTCCAAGGAACCTCTTCTTGACAAGTTTACACATATATAATTTTTTTCAATGGAAATGGTTACCCAGTGCACGAATTACATGCGCTGCAGTTTTTCTATTGTAGAAAATAAAGTGGTCCGTATACTCACAAGTAAACACATCAGCACACAGTCTGATCCTCTTTCTCTGTATTTAACCCATTCACCAAGTGAAGCAGTGGGCAGTCAGCAACGCAGCACCCGGGGAGCAGTGTGTGGGACGGTACCTTACTCAAGGGTACCTCAGTGGTGCCACCGGCTGTCATGGAATTCAAACCCACTTCCTTCTGTTCACAGGGGCAGCTCCCTAACCACCAGGCCTCAAGCCTACAAACCTACAGAAGAACACGGACACTCTGCTGAAAAGCTAAAATCACCATGGCTTTCAGAATCCGAGGAATTGACTGCTGTTGGCTAGATATGATTTAGATGGTAGACCATACTCAGCACCATGCAATGACATGGTGACAGGGTTGCCAACTCTCACGCATTGAGTGTGAGATACACGCATTTTACTCTCACGCTCTCACGTCTTACCTCTGATTTCTCGCACTGAAAATAAGAGGCATTCCCTCCTGTGAACACGACAAAACGGGTGAGACATTCTGAGAAAGTGGCCATTTAGTGTACTATTGATTATGAAGGATTACTGTGGACCACCCACTGTACAGTAACTCCCAGATTGCATTCACACGACATAACATCACATGGGCCTCCGTGTAAGCTAAAGAATTTGACCTAATCCTCAGTCAGTCGGTTTACATGTTCTTTAAACTCAGTAGAATTAGCCCAAATCTCAGAGCTGCTTTTCATTTGTGCATGCTTCATTCTTTATCATTCAGTCTGGCACGAGCATGTACAGCTTTCTTTCAGTTTAAGTGAGGCATTATGCTGCATCGCTATACATTTTATCACAGTGTGACACATCCTGTCAGTTAGTTCCCTGTCAGGCTTATTTTCCCTGAGACACTTTATGTGTCCTACTTATGCTGACTACAAGCGATAGCATTTTTATACAAATGCAATAAAGGCATCCTGAGCTAAATGGCTGAGATAAGATGTTCTCAGGTGAGACTTACACTCTGTTCCTGCATTGTTTACAGTACATGCTTCTGTAATAAGACAACACTGTCCCTGTCAGAGGGATGTGTTTTCTGTGGTCTATGGGCGCAAAGCAGGGACTCACCCTGGGCAGGACGCCAGCAGGTGTGCACACACACACACACACACACACACATACACACACATACACACACACCATTCACTTACACCTACATTTAGTTTAGAGTCCCAACTTCACCTGACATGCATGTCTTTAGACTGTGGAAGAAACCAGAGGCCCTGGAAGAAACCCACGGCACCACGAGGAGAACATGCAAATTCTGCACACACAAGACAAGGACTCAGATCGAACCCCCAACTTTGGAAGCAACAGTGCTGTCCACTGTGCCACTGTGCGGCCCATATATAAATGGGTTAAACCAGGCCCATTCAACTAGCGGCCCGCGGGCCGGATCTGACCCTTTTGAATTTTATGGCCCGCAAGACTGCCAGTAAATCAGTGTGTGATATAATAAAATCATGGGTTTTGGATCATGATTGGCTGGTAGTCCTCCGCTACTTCCGCCAAGATTGGTTATCCGCTGTGTGTTGTATAAAATTAGCCAATCCAAGCACAGAAATTGCCGTGTTATTAGCCAATCACAGCCGAAAGAGGCGGGATTTATCAGAAAACGTGTGTGCTAAAGCAGAGCAGAGCTGGCAGTAACGAAAGAGAATCCAGTCACACACACACAGCGAGGGAAAAATTTTTTTTAGCTTTAGCTTGGTATCTACTCTAATAACTTTAACGATCAGAGTTCTCGTTTAGAACCAGATGTCTTTAAAAGGCTATTTTTGACACAGTGTTGGACTGGCCTTGGTAAAATTGGGTCAGCGCGGAATCTCGCCAGCCATATTCGGCCCACTTGCTATTGAAGTTGAATAGCCCTGGGTTAAACTATCAAGTCAAGTAGGTGTTTATTATAACTTCTGTCATAAGCACCATACACAGTGAAAGGAAACACTGTTCCTGCAAGACCACAACGTTCCACAATGAATGCAAAGAACAAAAACAGAAACACCACAAGAGCAGGCAGGACAGGACTAATTGAATGCAGTGTGACTGGAAGAAAGAAAGCAGTTCAGGTCAGTGTGTGCATGTGCAGGGGTGGACCAGAACTGAAACCGGCCCTGGACTTTCTCCACCAGCTGTACATGCAAAAGGGTGGTTGGTTCCGTGGGGGGCTGGGGGGTGTGTGGGCAGAGGTCTATGTCTTGGCCGTGCAGGTGTAAATGTCTGCAACAGGTGAGAGACCCTGATGATCTTCTCAGTAGGTCCCGAGATCTGATGTGGCACAATGTCACTACCACACCAGGGTGCAGCTACAGAGGATGCTCTCCATAGACCCTCTGGAGAATTGGGGGAGAGGTGCACTCTCATCAGGCTCTGCAGGAAGTAGACACACTGCTGGGCCTTCCTGGTGATGAAGTTGTGTTGAGGGTCCATGTGAGGTTCTCTGAGGTGATTTATAGTGAGGAGCCGTTGATGTTGAGCAGAGAGTGATCACATCATGCCCTCCTGAAGTCAGCAAACATCGATTTTATTTATATATAATGATGGTAATGATGATTATGATTCAGAATTTCTATATAGTTCTTGTAAGTTTACAGGTTTTCAAAGGTTTTCTGTACAATCCAGTGTTGGAAAAGGACAAAGGGAATAAATCCAAATAGAGCTCCGGATGAAAACTTGTTTTTTTGGCAGCGTGAGGCCCTCAGAGCAGAGAAAGGACACAGTGATCTTCTGCACAAGAGGCTTTGTTGTGACTGTGGTATCCGAATCCCTGAACTTTCTCACAAATCACACACATACACAGACACACGCACACACACACTCACAAACACTCTTCGCCTGTTTAAAATTCCAAAGCAGGCACGAGAGGGAAAGAAAGGGTCATTTTGTCTAAAGGACCGGTGGAGTGGGGGGGGGGGTTGGAACCGGCAGAGGTGTTATGTAACATCACCGTAAAGGCAGAGCGGGTGAGAATGTAAACATGGTGCAGCGTGGCATCTGTTTACTTTTAAGGGAGCCCAGCATGTTAAGTCAGTTTAAACAGATGGCTTAGGCTCTAAAATTTGATTGGCTGATGCACATTTCAAGTCATTATAAAATATGTGAGACAAACGTGTATATCTGTACACGTTAACAAAATTCTGCATCAGTGGTCCAGAATGATTGGCAGTCGTTCTAAAGATCATTAAAAAGGCTTATAAAAGTTCACTATACTATGTTTAGTGATTACAATACAATTTACTTATTGTATTATACTGAAAATAGCAAAAATATCTTATACATTATTTAAAGCATGTTTAGCCTGAAATATCTGGCACCCCAAGTAATCTGGCTAAAGGAACTGTAAATGATCCCATGCGTATTTAACTCATTTTAAGGTGCTGTTTAGGAACATTTTAGCAGTCACCAGAGGTTTCCTGTTTCACTGGGGTATAAGAACGAGGCGACACAGGGGCCAAATGCCTCAGTCACAATTTAAGAGCATTCATTTTTCTATTCATTATCATAACCATTATAAGTGATGTTTAAATCAATATCTGGCTGCTTCGGCCAAGAAGCTACGACGTGGTTGGATCTTCCAGAAGCACACGCAAAAGTAAAAAAAAAATAGTAGATGAATGTAAAATCTAGGGATGCACCGATTGATCGGCCAGTGATCGGAAATGGCCGATTTTTGGCCTGATCGGCCTGATTGGCTATCGGCCGATCACTCACACGTATTGCAGATTTCAAACCAATCTTTTTTGGGGGGGTTTATTTATTTGTTTATGTGTTACATTTTATTTATTTCAATTTGTAAAGAAATTTATATTAAAGAAAATTAGGTTGTTTGTATTTGCTGTAGGGTTGCCACTATCATATGTCACTATTATAAAAGTAACCAGTAAACGGGGAAAGTAACAACCACGTTACATTAAAAAAGTTGAAACCCAGCAGCTCTAATTTTCTGTTATCTGGGGAAAAAATCGTTATCGGAAAAATCGCTATCGAAAAAATCGATATCGGCCGATCACACTTACAAAAAAATTGGTAATCGGAATCGGCCAAGAAAATTGCAATCGGTGCATCCCTAGTAAAATCAATTGACGTCAAAGTCCGCTGGCCTACACAACCAACTGAAAACCTGTGGTTTGACCTCGAAACAAAGAGCACAAAACTTTCAAGTCTTGAATATACATTAATGTGACAGTCATACGTGAACACACCACAGCACACAGTGTGAACAGCACAAAATACTTCCTGTGCATTTAACCCATTCACCAAGTGAAGCAGGGGTGCAGCCAGGAACACAGCGCCCGGGGAGCAGTGTGTGGAGACGGTACCTTGCTCAGGGTACCTCAGAGGTGCCTAGCGGTCTTGGGAATCAAACCCGACTTCCTGATCACAGGGCGAGTGCCTTAACCACTAGGCTACCAGCTGTCTCCAGCATTACTGCTGTTTTATTGTTGTTCCTGTTACTGTGGCCTAGAGACTCTCAGCTACTCTTCCAACAAATACTATCTCTGTTGACTCTTAACTGTACCTGAGAAGAATGGGTCCCCATTTTGAGTCTTGGATCCTCCCGAGGTTTCTTCCTCCATCTTTAGGGAGTTTTTGATTCAGTTAAATTGTTCTGATGTGCTTGAAAAAGCCAAACGAGTACCAATAATTACAACATAATTTTTCTGGAATAAAATTGTGATCACCTGGGACCTTCTTGTGGTAATGGGCTCATTATTTGCTGAAGACAACAATTAATATCCATTAAGGAGAATGCCCATCAGCCTCTTCACTTGTATTAAACAAGGTAAATAAGGAAGGCACTAGAAATATAGCATCACCATCAGGTTCATTTCAGTTCAGTTCAATGCAGGACCATTTTTGTGGCCTAGTTTCCATGTACTAGTTAGTGAATGGAATGCTTTTATGTAGTTAAACACTTTTATTTAAAAAATCAATTATTTTTACCTTTTACACAGCTGTAATCTAAATGCAGTGCAAATCATTAATCTGCAGAAAGAGTATAAACTGTGATATATTAGATCATTCAGTCTCCGTCTCAGCCACCTATCTCTCTCTCTCTCTCTCTCTCTCTCTCTTTTATATGCTTTTCGCTCCTCATTATGGCACACTGACACACTTTTTAACTTTGCAGCACATGTACAGTAGTGTTTTGGCCTAGTTAAGCTGCAATGGAACACAATACTCCAGTCACCTAAGGACACAATGGATATGTTTTAAAAGAGTGCTCCAATAAACCAATTTCTACAACATTTGCACAAAATGTGTTTAAAATGTGTACAATTTAAACTGACCTGGATGGAAGTAAACTAGACGTGAATATCCTGGATGTGCATTTATCTATAAAAGGCCAGAAATCCAAACACTGTTCACTATAAAACACTTAATAATAACAACTAACCCTCAAAGCCTAGAGTTATTGTTGTTATAACATCACACACATATACATACATACAAACACACACATATACATATCTAAGTAACACATAATACATTATACTTTGGAAATGTTACACTGCACAGCCCTCCTGCAACAATTAAAACAGTGATGTAAAGAGCAAAGTGTGTGTGTGTGTGTGTGTGTGTGTGTGTGTGTGTGTGTGTGTGTGTGTGTGTGTGTGTGTGTGTGTTTCTTCTCT
>JBBPDC010033602.1:0-12158 GCA_037974485.1 Hemigrammopetersius urotaenia | reverse complement strand
TATATGTATGTGTGTGTGTGTGTTTGTGTGTGTGTATATATATATTTAACTCTCCTAATTTAATGAAGATAAACTGTATAAATACAAAAGTAGCATATTTTTTGTGTCCTGCGCACATTCTGTACACATCAGTGTTCTATGGGGTCAGTTTGACCACAGACATATTTTACACACCTTTGTTTTAGTTGTTCTGGATGATATTGATAGTACTAATGATGTAGCTCTGTCTGACTTCACTGTGTAGGTATCTGAGATATGCACGATGTCGACAGTGGCTTGTCTGGGCCATGAGTCTGCTTATGAAAAGATTTAACCTTGGTTCATTTAATTACTTTTATGCCTCAACAATTAAAGAGGGGACTGGGCTTAACACCTCTGACTATAACTTTTATAATGATGCAGGTATTTCGCTCACTCGTGTTCACAGGACTGCACATGAATGCCCGTTAGCCTTAGCGTACTTGCTAATGTGGATGCGAAGCCGAAAAATTGAAGCGCACCAATGTTGTGTCATACATGCGGCAATTGACAAAATTGATTTGGTTAATCTCAGGCCAGGATCGCCGTAAAAATCTAAAATGTTATATTTTACAAAAAAAACCCTAACCCCAAAATTTTGTTCCACGAGTTCCACGCATTGCTAAAGGTTGAGAAGCTCTGTCTGACTTCACTGTGGAAGTATCTGAGAAATGCAGGATGTCGACAGTGGCTTGTCTGGGCCATGAGTCCACTTTCGTACCAGGCTACATTCCCCTCCACTGACTC
Organism: Hemigrammopetersius urotaenia; assembly: GCA_037974485.1. NCBI lineage: Eukaryota > Metazoa > Chordata > Actinopteri > Characiformes > Alestidae > Hemigrammopetersius > Hemigrammopetersius urotaenia. The sequence goes on along the minus strand of JBBPDC010033602.1, from coordinate 11,393 downwards.
ACTAACTGATCCAAAGGATCCTCGACACCCACTAATGAAATGCCTGGGACAAACCGGAGCCAGCACAGCGCACCTGAAAAACTACAGGGGGCAATCTGCCAGGAGCAACTTGGGGTTAAAGGTCATGCAGAGTGCAGGTTACAACAGACAGTACACAATAGACAAAATAAACAAACAATAAACAGACAATATGTAAATAAACAATACATAGACAACATTCAGTCATCACTTTGTAAAAGTCTGCCAATATTAGTTAACCTGTATGCGATAATGCTAACATCATTAGCATATATGATCTAAAGTATTGTGCAAAGGCTTTTTTCATATTTTGTTTCCAAAGAGCCAAACCTTCTTATATTCTTAATGTAGGCTTGAGGAACCTGTTTTTCAGGCTCTCATTTTTAGTCCAGTCTCTGAACCTGACCAGTTTCAGAGGAATGTTTTTGTTTGTTAAGCCACACAGTGACGTATGTATGAATTTTTCAAGCCAAACAAAGCACATCTAACTTAGTGCCTGAATCAGTGAAGAAACAGGTGCAGATGATCCCAGATGTTCATGCTGAGTGGTTGGAACTCCTTTATCTAGGCACCTTGTGTCTTTCAGCCTGTCACAGTAAAACATTTAATTCCAATTTCTTTCATTTTGTCTACTCAATATCCCAAAGACAAGAGAGTTTGACAGGCATAAAAGGTTACATCAACAAGGTGATTAAAAAAAAAACATAAAGAAATAAGGGCTGGCTCAAGACCTTTGCAAAGAACTGCAAGTCCACAGTTAATCCATGGAGCTTATTTGCACTTACAGGTTTTTTGAAGTGCCCTTTAAGCTTAGCGTAATCCAATATTGCACTGCCTTCTCTTCAAATAAACATTTACGCCTCTGTGATGAACGACATAAACAAGCACAAAAAGCACAGCTGTGGCCAAACCGCTGTTTAACGTTCAAATCAATTCCTAATTAAACCAGGAACCCTTATTATTAGGCCATATTACCGAATGGCTATTCCACATAGAAAGAGCTTTGCAGAAAGAGCTCTTGAGAAAGGCTGAGCCAAAACATAGTTAAAAGAGGTTAGCTGGGAGATGAGGTGGGTTTATTGACACCGCAGCTTAACTAGATCTATAACTTTTCTTCCAGGGCTGTTAGGCAGGATTGACAGGCCAAGGGATCTTTAAAGCCTTCGTAAAAAACTGCTGGCTCTGAAGACCCCCTGGAGACACTGCGGGATCAGAATCGCCATCAGCTGCACTCATTAAAGCAGGCGACTCACAGCAGCATAGCTCTGAACTGATCTAGCAGTAAAACATGGGGCTCTGTTTCACTTACAGAAATGGAGCAAGCTTTGAAAGATCTTCAATAAATAAGAAGAATGAAAACAGTAATGAGCATAAAAGTGGCCATTTACACTGGTGTGTTACTCAATGTGGGTGTAAATATGCACCCTCAAAGCAGTTTAGTATTCTTGGTAACACTTTCTGTAGATGGCCGGTCCACTGTAGATGCTCAGCTTATCTTTACTTTATGTTCAATTAAAGATCTAATAAATATAAATACAAATTACATTGAAATATTCTATTAAATCTAGTCCTAATAATGAAGCCAAAATTTAAATCTACTCTTAATCCTAGACCTTAATCCAAAATGTATATATAACCCTTATCCTTGTCCTAAACCGAAAATATGAATCCAACCCTAAACCTAACCTTAACCCAAAATCGAAATCTTGCCTTGATCCTAAACCTTAACCCAAAACTTAAATCTAACCCTAATACTAAACCCAAAATATAAATCTTACCCCAATCCTGTATATAAACCCAAAAATAAAACCCACCCTAATCACATTAAACTATATAATCCTAAACCCACTACTGATGATAAATTTAAGTTAAGTTTCACCACATAGTTTCTTAATTAAAGTATCTGTAGATCATCTACTTTCAATCATTATAATGAAGAGTGACTAAATTCTTTATAAAATGTTTGGAAAATAGGCAGACGTTTTTATTTGGTCCCAAAATACTACTATTCTAAAAAATAATAACATCATAGTATTTTTGCATTTTTTCAGTTTTCTTACCAATTTAATCAAGTTAAGTTTCACCAACTAGCTAAGATTCCTCCAATCATATGAAACACTGATGCTTGGCCAGTGAGGGCAGCATATACAGCGGGAAAAAAAGAAACCACAGCAATTTATTTTTAAATCAGCATATCTGTGAATATGGCAACCAAGCAAGAGTATGTTAAATTCCTACACAAGCACACCTGAAACCTAATTAGGTTTTTTATGAAACACTGCTTTAATCAACACTCTCCTCTTGTGACCAGCTAGATGGCAAAACACTACTAGAAAACATCAAAGATAATTATTGCCAAGAGATTTGTTTTCTATAAATTATTCAAGTTCTGTAAACGCTGCATAATTTCACTTGTTTTTGTCACGGGTGTCACGGATGTAACGTCGCCGTGCTGTCCCCCAAGGACCACAGAGGCAGGCATCCATGACTGTGGTTTCTTTATCTTTATTTTCAAAACAGAAACAAGGAACATAAACCTGGCTCGAGGGCCGATACGTTTGAAAACAGAAATGTGATGCAAGTGTGATGATGGACCGACCACCAAGGCCCACATAAACTGAACTTAAATACATGACATGACACAGACAGAAACCAATGACAAAACCCAATCACTCAAACTAAACACAAGACAGCTGAAAACGAGATACAAGACACAAATGTGCACAAAATTCAAAATAAAAGTCCTCCAAAACAAAAACAAAACAGTGGCCCCTACCGGCCACTGGCCGAGACATGACAGTTTTGATGTTTTATCATTTCCTTTCAAATTTTATTTGGAAATTAGGAGAAATTGTCAGCAGTTCTCTTATTTATTCAGCAGTCAGCAGTGGTCTCTTATTTTTATAGTCAGCAGTGGTCTCTTATTTTTTCCCCAAAAACTGTACTTCCTACAAATGTACATTTGCACAATTTTAGTAAAGTGGTTGCTTATAGTCATGCCTGAACACAACACAGCACAGCACACAGTGTGAACAATCTAAAATTCTTTCTCTGCATTTAGCCCATTCACCAAGTGACACAGGGCCTCGGGAGAGGAGCATCGGGACAGAGCCCTGCTCAAGGGTACCACAGTGGTGCCACTTGCAGTCCTAGGATTTGAACCCATGACCGTCTGATCACAACTCCATAACCACTAGGCTACCAGCTGTCCTAAAATTTATAGATGTTAAAAAATTACCTTGTACCAATATTTATGTTTAGTATTTTTGAGTACAGTTTATGTGTATAGTTAATTATATGTGTGTACGCTTAAGTGTCCCTTTGTAAAAATCTGGAATCATGCCATCTCATCTCACTGTCCACGTGTATTTAGCTGAGATGACTATAAAGTTCAATTTAACTTTGACTTTTGACAAGGCAAACTTAAAATCAATCACAATTGCTTTCCATTTAAAATCAACACTGAACGACACCATGAGCTGATGGATGATTTTAACACCCTTAAACACAGCACCAATACACACTATTTGTTACAAGAATAAGAGGGTCATATGAAAAGTAACAGTAGTAGTAGTCACTCTGTTACTCATATGGAGGAACACACCCACCCACTGTATTACAGGAATAGACTCCTAAGTGTATACACTTAAGAAGGAGGACCAGAAGAAACGGAGCATGCAAGCATGAAGTCTGCTCACACAAAACGACTACAGGAACAGGACGGTAGGAGTGGAAAACTGGAAACTACTCAGACACATCACAAAAACACAAACACAAATATCATGATGGCATCAGATCAATGACATCATCCCATCTTACTGACGTGACTACAGTGATCTTAACCTGGCTGATTTCTGGTCACTGTTTGCCTCTGAGAACAACATTACTATAAACAGAAACATGGTCTGGTTATTAAAGGCCAAGCAAAAAAAAAAAGACTAGGTCTTTGAGTGAACTCTAAAGCCTGTAACTTTGTCTACTGCAATTACACACAGTACAAAAAACAGAGAGAGAGAAAGACCAACTCAGTCTTTCTGTGATGAGGTCAGTAGGTCTGGACCGCTGGTTGGAGCACGGGTGGAGACGCGGTTCAGTCAGAGAACGTAATGGGCACTTTTCCTTAGGCAACAGGAACCATGCTGTACCCAAACCATACTGCAGCAAGTAAGGAAGCAGAACACTTTGATTTTCCTGTGTACCTCAACCGGGTAACGGTGTTTCTGACTCAATTCTCTCCCCACAGTTTATGGCTGGTTGTCGTCCCAAAACCACGTCCATGGAGTCGAACAAGCAGAAGGTTTTTCTGTCAGAGCTGCTTTTGTTACAGTGGTCTTTTATACTGTTTTTTTACAGTCTTGTTTTGAGTCTTTTTTTCCCTCGACCTTTAGTCGTGTGATGAAAACTTGTTAGCGATGTCCTGGTATACCTTTGCACATCTCACAGTGGTTAAAAACTCCTACTGAAATTTATATTCAGCCCAAACAGATAATAGTGCTTGTACATTCTTAGTTGTTTGTTCGTACTTCCATTGTTGTTTTTGCGCAGAGATAAAAATAAATAAATCAATAAAAAATACACAATGCTCTGTTTCCACATCTGTTGTCATGACAACATTTTGACCAATCACAAAACGGGGCCCAATCACAAAGCAGTGGCCCTGCTTTCAGACAGCCCGGGTACGGCTTGGATTCGGATTTATTTGTAATGGAATGGCACTTCTTGGTGGTACGGCGTGGTTACTTGTGCCAGTGGAAAAGAGCCAAATAAGAGCAACTACTGTTACATACTGATGTGCAATCCTGGGCCACATGAGTTAGGCTGCTTGTAGTGATTGCAGAAAAAGTATTGCAGCACTCATCTGTCCAGCTCTTTGATTAGAGTACAAATGGAATAGGCCTGGATATGTACAGCTGTTGTTCATCATTAGTATTAGGATGTGAGGTGATGGGCCTGTTTACATCACTTAGTAGCAGTGGTCTGCATCAGCGTTCACCAACCACATAATCAAAACCAACATAAGCAGCTTGAGGGAGCCGGGAGCTGGCTTCTTATTTATAGTCGTACATTTCTGAAAAACATTTGAAACGGGACAAAGCATGACAAGGCTACATGTAATCCTAGTTACATGTAGCCTTGTCATGGTTGTTGTCTGCCTTCTTTTAAATATATGCACTTCTGCCCCACTTTAATCCCCATTTATTGGTTTTATATGCTTTCTTTTATTAATTTTATTCCCAGTATTATGCAAAATATTTTATTCCATTCCTGTAAAGCACATTGAATGATCTTTATGTATGAGAATGGGCTACATAAATAAACTTGACTTGACTGCACATTTAATTCTGGAGTAACCTACACTAGCTACTAGTTTTTGTTGAAGCATAGCAGGGAAAACGCACATGAGCTGCTTATTCTAAACAAGGGTGGTAGGGGTGGTGGAGCCTGTCTCAGCACTCATTTTGCAAAAGACAGAGAAACACCCTGAAGTCGCCAGTCTATTGTAGGACAGACACACAAACACACACATACACATGCACACAGGCACACCTAAGGGGAATTTAGCATCTCCAATCCACTAGATGTGCACCTTTTCAGACTATGGGAGAAAACCAGAGCTCCTGGCAGAAACCCACACAGGCACGTGAAGAACATACACACTTCACACAGAAAGGATGCTCGGCTGCCCAAAACCGGGACCTTCTTGCTGTGAAGTGATAGGGTTCGTGTTGTGATCTTTGTTTTTAACTGTACTGAGTTCCAGCAAGTTTTGTTTTTTAAAGGCTCAGTGGCCACTGTTAACTATCCAGCAAACCATTACATATCACACCACACTGGATGACTTTGTTCACATCAAATTATGTTTGACCGTTATTATTCTCCTACATAGTAGCTTTCTAGCTGTCGATAGCTCAGAACTTATGACAGAAACAGTCGAACAGAAAAACACATTACTCACAGCTGCCAAATAAATGTGTAATAACAGCATCGGAAGTCAGAGGTTGTTTTCGTTAGGTCCACTTTAATAAATACTTTCTGCTTTTTCTTTTTGCCATATATTTGCAACCCACATTGCAATCACAGTGAAAAATAACTATGTAATTATGTATGTAATAACAGAGACAACTATTATTCATTTGTATTGTTGAAATTTAAAATAAAACCCAAAACTTGACAGTTAGCATAATTAGTTATAAAAGCTTTTAGTAATAGTTTTTAGTAATAGTTTGCATCCGTAAAAGGAGCATGCCAGGCTTTATCATTTTTTTTCTAGGCACCAGCTAAAAAATTGTAAATTAAAAAAGTGTATAAACATTATGGACTAATAACCATTAGAAATGCAAGCCTATGAAGCATTATGTATCATTTTGAATGGAAAATTTTCAAGGGAGGGCATTGCAATCATCCAAAATGCTATGTTAGCAGATAACAGGTTATTAAATTAATCAAATTATGATAAAAAGCTCCTTGCTTGTCAGATTAGGATGAGAGTTGTAAAATTATTGTGTGGACCTCTGCATTAGAAGAAGAATCCATAAACAGTATGATTTCATTACCATCCATGATTTTGCCAAAACAGATGCAGAACCAAAATAAAATGAGTGCAGGTACCTTCTCATCATAGACGATGCCGGGGCGGATTTCAGGGGCCTGGTATCCCGGCGTTCCCTCCACTCCCAGTGCTCCTTCGTGGAAAGACTGGCGTGAGATGCCATAGTCGGAGAGCTTGATGTTGACAGAGTCTTCCACCTCCAGTGACCACACCAGGATGTTGTCGGACTTCAGATCACAGAAGATGATGTTCTTTCTGTGCAGGTAAGCCAATCCGACTGCTATTTGATAGGCTGCTTTGAAGGTCAGCATGTGTCCAAGCGGCAAGAACTGAGAGCCTGTGGACACCCAGCCAACATAGAATGGTCACAGTGATAACAGATAATGGGCACAAAACGATGACCATTACAGACAAAATCAACAACAACGTCAGTGGGGCCACTGTTCAATCGTGCTCAAAAATTGTTTTTTAACCTAGTATTAGAAAGTCATAGTTATTACTGGCACTCTTCTATGAATTCTATTTAAATAATAAGGATTTCTATAAAATTCTGAAGGGAAATAGAATGCATTTCCGTGAGAAAATGCAGATAGTGCAGTTCACTTTAGCTGGGATACTTTTCCCTCCTCTTTTGGATTCTTTCTGTCCCTATACATTGCTGACAAAACTAACATTCGGCCCTTGATCATCCAATCAAAAAGCTGGCTGGGCTATAATGCATGTTAGTAGAGTTGGAATCATGCCAGAGGAGAAGTGGCACCAAAATCATACAGTAAACGGTTCTGTAACCGCTTGGGTCTGAGTAATGATAAATTGGTCGCACCTTTCTTGTGTTCCTCCAGCACTGTGTTGAGGCTGCCGAGCGGCGCCAGCTCCAAGGCGAAGCAGAGTGGGTGGATGCTGATGCCCACCAGGGCCACGATGCAGGGGTGCTGTAGAGTGTGTAGCATGCTGGCCTCTTGCCGAAACTCCGAGAAGCTCCTGGAAGCATCCATGGACTGCAGGTGCTTCAGCATAGTGTCTGTAAGGATGAGCGAGAGGATTTCACTGTCCTGTGAGAAAGCTTCAGCTGGGTTTTTGCTCCATCTCATGTGGCCAATGAACATATTAACACGTTTACACCTACAAACACCTGGCTTGCATGACGAATGGTCTAATACAATTAACTGAGCAGTCTTGAAGTGTTGATGCCCCTGTTAGAATATTCCTTCAAAAGTAAAAAATATGCCTTTCATTGATGTTCAGCCTTTAAAGGAATATTAACCTTTGGGTGCTTAGGTTCTGGATGCTTGGGTGCTTTTCTAGACCCGCATCTTTCACTTGTCAGCCAAGCATTTTTTTGGTTTTAATCAGGGGAAAATGTAGACCTAAGCACTTCAACATGATACTGCCTGTTAAGGCTAGGAATATGGCTCTTCCAGCATCTCACACTCTTTTCCGCTTTAAGATTTATAGAGCACTTGTTTCAACTGGTATTTCTCTACAAGTGAGAAATTATTAAGCTAATAGTGACTAATAGTTAGTAATAGAGACTCTCACATTTTACAACAACGGTAACTAAGGTGTTAAGCTAATAAGGTGGTGTTAAGTGAAATCTATGAGTGAGAAACAACGCATATGAAACGGATTTTGTTAATGTGGGCGATAACTGCAACTTCTAAGAGTTGAACTTCCTGTATGTAACAAAAGTGCTACTTTCAGAGCAGCCCTTGACCTCAAAAGAGGAAACAATCAGCAGCTGCTTTCCTGACCTGACCCACAAGGGACGTTAAGTTCCACAGTAGCCGGAGAGAGTTTAATGGCCTCATACAGCCAGGTGCTCTGCTGTGGCTGTGCTGGGGTCAGTATTTGCACCCCTGCCTTAATGAGCAGGTATACAGTTTCTGTCCAGCTGTGCTAAAGTCGTTATATCGGCTCCAAAGTGGCTTTAACGCTCCGGACCCTAACTTGAGACCACTACACAGGAAGACTCCGCGGTCTGCTGCAGAAAAGGGTCGTAAGTCATTCTGGAGTAGAGCTGAATTGGGCTGACTCACCATAAGATGGCAGGGTTCGTTCTCTAAGTGAACTAGGGCAACAAAAAAAACTACAGAGACCCCAGTGTAGTCCGTGTTCATGTCCACCTTGGTCATAGTAAAACAAATCAGTATGTGGGACTGGGGCTGTATGTAAACTCCTGCGTTCTATCGCTGAATAAAAGAAGATCTATGCTACCCTTATTGTTAGATGTGCAGTGATAGTTTTTCATGGAGCATGAGCACACATTTAGGATACAAATTCCATCACTATACAAATGTTTAGTATGGATGTTTAGTAATATAAAAATAGAGGAGTTCACATGATTTCATGTCTAAAATTGAAGATAAACAAATGATGATATTCAAAATAAATGCAACATTAGAAATTATAAAGTATGTTCCTCAAGGAGTAGTTTAAAATAAAAGACAGAAAGGCTTTTTTAGGCCTCAGAATTATGTGGTTAAGGAAAAGGGCAAGAGACAATGCCTGGCTGATGCTTCTACAACAATAATTAGTTAGTAGGACGGCCTGAGGTCAGGTTATGGACATTTGGTCTTTGGTAAAACATATGACCTTTTACATCAAGGAGTGCGCAAACAAAGAGAAGCAGACAAACTGAGAAATTATCAGTGGAGACTTGGTCTAAACCACATGATCAAGTGTCACCACATCCCTTTTTCATCAGAGATTTTTCAGGGGAAGTGAGAAATGAAACAAAAGCTATGACGAAAGCAGCCGATGCTTACACAACCACTTAACACTACAAAATGAAATGAGTGTTTACAGTCATATAAAAGTGGTTAAGTCACAGATAAACGAATAATTAAATAATTAAAAATAAATTAATAAAAATCAAAATTATGTAAAAAGTCTGCCGTCACAGGTTTGTACAAATAAATAATTCACACACAAAAACACACACACACACACACACTCTCTCTCACACACACGCACACACACACACACACATATATAAATATATATACATATGTTTCCTCTCTATAATGAAGACACTGTTGATCTTTTGTAGGTCCTTATAAAACACATAATATTTTACATGAAAACTTTACTTTTACATGAAATGCCTACATCTATTTCATAAAAAAAACTGCAACACAATGCTACATTTATTGTTTATGCTCCTATTAAACACTCTGTTTTCATTTTGGTGCTTTTGTAAGACTCAGCCCAGGCCTGGAATTCACAGTGACTGTGATTTGGGGTTTGCTGGCGTGATACAGGGTGAGGTTTATCCTATGAACTGACCAAGATCATGCTTTATTAATGTGAACACAGCTGAAATAAGTGAAGACTTTTGTGGTCGTCACAGATGCACTTGATATATGAACGCACTTCCCTTTCAAACAGCCAGAAATTTCTTGGATTCATTTGGAAGACTAAACCTGAGTCACAAAATACAATTTATTAATAGCCATTACTATAAACAAAGTCATATAATTTGTTCATGAATAAATCAAAAGAGACATAAAAGTGGAGGCTGGTGAGTGGCCAATTCATAAAGCCGTAAAGCTGACCGACAAGAAATGGCATTCATTAAAAAAAATCTTTCCATTTCAGCTAATAGAGAGAGAGACAGAGAAATTTAGAGACAGAGACAGAGAAAGAGAGAAATTGTGAGAGAGAGAGAAATAACAGTTGGAACAAGTGTTTAGGGCTGTGGTACTTTTTACTGCCTCCAATCGAGATCTGTCTCTCCTGTTCACTTACTCACATAACTCATGCTGTCACACAGACTGGAGGAAAAGGGTTATGGTGCATCAGAAAAGTGGATATAAAATATAAACAGGTTGAGAGAAAAGGGGGTACTACAGAGCTCACGGCCAGAACAGAGCGGAAATAAGTGGAGTGTGAGTCACTGTTCAAGTGTCGTAACACAGAGTGCTGATGCCAACTCAGCTGGCTGATGACAAACACACACACACACACGCGCACACACATGCGTGCGCGCACACGCACACTAGACCATCCCTTTAAGAACATGTGTATTCTTACTTCATAAGCCACACATGTGCATGATGGTTCTTGTCCTTAACTAAGTATGTGTACCACTCTACTTTCTTTCCTGCATGCCAAACTGCCATCATTTATATTTGGCTGTATGTCTGGTGAGAAGCGTTCAAAATGCTTCACTTCAGCCTCTAAAGTAAAAAAAAAAGTTAAAAGTGAAAAAAGAAAAAAAAATATGCAAGAAAAAACAACATGAGAAACAGACAGCATGAGAGTGAGAGAGACACGTAGAGAGGTTCGGTCTCATCTTCTGCTATATGCCTTGACCTTTGGCCGTTCAAGCTCCTGTGTCCGGACTCATGCTGTGCGAAGCTCAATGCGGACTTGAGGAAGTCAACTCTGACAGACTCTTGCTTTAGACTGGAAGAGCCAAGATTGTATACACTGACCAACCACAAGGCTGCCTGGATACACACCTCAAGCTGGGCCTCCAGTGATATATGGACTCCAGCAGTTCTGAACTGATATAACTGAATGATAAACTGAAGGACTTTCATGGCATTAGGGTGATGGATAGGGGTGTCGTGGCCTTACCTGTGCTGCTGTTGAGGGACTGCTGTCTGCATTTTTTAAAGTGGAAGCGCTTGATGGCCACAGCCTGGCCTCTGTACTTGGCTCTGTAGATGATAGTGCCGCTGCCTCCCTGACCCAGGATATCTCTGTCCTGCTCACTGGACTCCAGCTCACTCTTCTCCAGGAACAACCTACACACACACACACACACACACACACACACACACACACACACACACACACACACACACACACACACACACAC
>JBBPDC010033559.1:0-12162 GCA_037974485.1 Hemigrammopetersius urotaenia | reverse complement strand
TTGTTTGTGTGTGTGTGTGTTTGTGTGCCGGTGTGTGTGTGTGTGTGTGTGTATGTGTGTGTTTGTGTGTTTGTTTGTGTGTGTGTGTGTGTGTTTGTGTCTTTGTGTGTGTGTGTTTCTGTGCTGGTGTGTGTGTGTGTTTGTGTGTGTGTGTGTGTGTGTGTGTGTGTTTGTGTCTTTGTGTGCTGGTGTGTGTGTGTGTGTGTTTGTTTGTGTGTGTATGTGTGTGTGTTTGTGTCTTTGTGTGTGTGTGTGTGTTTGTGTGCCGGTGTGTGTTTGTCTGTAAAATGTTTTGGCACTTTTCTGCAATCATTTCTAATGTGTGTGTGTTTGTGTGTGAGTGTGAGACTGGTGGCCTGGTGGTTAGGGAGTTGTCCCTGCCATGTGGATATAATCCCAGGGCTGGTAGAGGCACCACTGAGGTACCTTTGAGCATGGTACCGACCCCACACACTGCTCCCGGAGTGCTGTGTTCCTGGCTGCCCGCTGCTTCACTTGGCGAATGGGTTTAAATGCAGAGGAAGAATTTCACAGTGTGTGCTGTGGTGTGCTCACATATGACAGAATGGTCTTTACTCTTTGATCATGTTGGGCTGGTCATCTTTGCTGGACTGGTGTATGTGCTTTCTCTGTGTGAAAGGACAGTAGTTGTGCTGACAGGGTTGCGGCACTCGCAAATTTCAGGACTGCAATTCAAAAGTTTGAGCAGGACCAGTATGTGGTTTTTGTTTGTATTTTTATATCATGATTTATTTACACATAGGCTCCAGTCCCCCCCGACCCCGAATGTGGGCAAAAGGGGTAGATAATGGATGGATGGATGGATGGATTTATTTACACGTTTTCAGAATCTGCAGTAGTTGCACGGTTTTCGTGACAGCGAGCCGAATCTGCGAGGCACTTTGAGGTTTCGAGGTGCGATTCTAAAAGTGTATGGTTGTGGGCCAGGTTTGTGGCCCGAAGCGGGAAAAGGTCATTTTACAAACCTAAAATAATTCATTCATGCAGTACCTTAGCAAGCCATTTTTCTCAGAGTGTGATAATTCATGTCTTTCCACTAACAAAGTTAACATTTGAATACATGCAAACAAATAAGAAAGCAGTAAAAAGTATCAGGATTTCTTTTGTTTGTATAAAAGTAGTTATACTTGTGTGAGCTGGTGAGGAGAACACAGGTCTGGTTCTAGGTTCCTCCTCGGTTCCTCCAGCCGTTGATTGGATTGGAGAACTCCATCAGCAGCCTCTGATTTAATTTAATGAAGAACTGATTGAGTCAAACCAGGTTTCTGATGGAAACTACAAGTAATACTGGACTTCCACAAGGAACACACTGATATACTGAACATAAAATCATTGAATAATTTTATTTGTATTTATTCTTTTAAGTTTTACTTGGTATATATAGTCATATTAATAAAAAAAAAACATTAACAATTCATATTTTTATTATATCATGTTTATTGGGTGCTCAGCTCATTTGTATAAGATTTGTGTCCAGTTTGGGGTTTGCTGTCTGTCAACATTACAGCGCTTCTGTTTGATGTAAACTATTCGAGAAATTAAAATGGAAAAAGAGCAAATCGTTTTGCATGACATTAAATATATGCTGCTTAAAATATAACCACCCACCCAAAACACCTTCATGCTGCTCTGTGACTTACTGTTATCTATAAACACCGGCAAAATTCAGGCTTCAAGATGCTGCTGCTTCTTTTTTTAGCTATGTGACGTACTTTGGTCCATGTTTATGGATAACAGTATCAGAAAGCATGTAAGGCGTTTGCGGTTCTGCCACCTGACAGGGCAGTTAATGTTATCACTGAGACGGGCCCGGCCTCACGCCACACTCTGCTGCCTCACCCTGTCCGCATCGTTTCACTGACGCCTAGTTCCACTCAGACATTGCAGCCCTGTTACTTTCTGGCCTGTAATCGTCCACAAATTATAAAACGTTCCTCGCATCATAAACGCAGTGGCGGTTTGTATAAGACTGCAGGTGAAACCAAGAAAAATAATACAAAAAAATCTTCATAATTATCACCTTTTTATTGGTGTGAAACAAAAAAATGCTCATAAAAATAAGGAAGCTCTCAGACTTTCAGCTCCTCAATAGTGTTACAGTTGTATACGTCTCTGGTCAAAAACGTGAAACAGCGCCACCCCACAACCGCGGTTAAACAGAGAACTTCGGGAAGAAAATCAAGCTGTTCAGGGGCACGGCGAGGTACTGAGTTTGTTTCGCGGGGCACGCTGGCGGTGAAGGGTGGTTTGTTTCACTAAAAATATTGACCAGGAGCCGCCACTGCATAACCATAACTGTTTCCAAGACCATCACTTATGTCTGTTCCTGTACTCTGATGGTGCACACAAAAGGTACGCAGTGCCAGTAGCGCCCTCCTCTGGAGAACATTTAGCCTGCTAAACTTCAGTGAGACAGTTCTGGACAGGCTGAGGCTTCTCAGTTGGCCAGTCGTTCCCATTATATATATTTATATAATATAAAGTCAAAATAAAACTGAAAATAACTAAATACATTATGTATACACAAAATCCTGTGGTCATAGATGGATGGATGGATGGATGGATGGATGGATGGATGGATAGATAGATAGATAGATCAATAGGTAGAAAAGATAGATAGATTGATAGATAGATTAATAGATTGATTGATTTAAAAATAGGTAAAAATAGTTTTTCCTGCACTGTGATTGGCTAAGGGCACTGGCAATCCGGGGCACTGCAACCCTCAGTTTCAGTTATATCAGTTTCACAAATAGATTTTAATCAATGTGCATAACCACGTAGTGGTTTCAGTACAGCGATTCCCTCTTCAGTACAGCTTGTTTCTGGCTTCCCACTGCTTCACTTGGTGAATGGATTAAACTCACTGCATGCTGCGGTGTGGTTTGTTCATGTGTGACTATAAGGAGCTTTACTTAGTTACCCGGAAGGACAAATGGACAAAATGACCCTGTTTTATTTGACTTTATTTTGTTTCAGACTGTTTTAAGGCGAATATGCGCTGATTTTAGTTAATAGTTTACACCAGGTTAGATGGTGGGCTGTACACTTCCATTACTTCTGAGTTACATTAGCCTATTGTTTAAATTTAATGAGCAAACTTTAGACCTCAGACATGTCTTCCCTGATCTGCAGTGGACAAAGTGTGGAAAAAGAGTTTTGTTTTGGCCAAACGACTTCTTGCAACTTAAGAACAGGATAACCACAACCATTAAGATTGTTCCAGAAATAGCTACAAACATGTCAGCGCTATTTAACTTCTGTCCAAGTTTATTACGTTCGGTTTATATTTCGTATTTCCTTTGAAACTGCTGCCCATTATTTCACTGAGGGCTGTTTTGGACTGGCTGTCTTTTCAGAGAGAGTGATTTTCATGATGTGATGAAGTGTGTGGGCCCACACACTCGTTCTTCCACCCCGACCTTCTCACCTCAGCTGTAAAAAGGCTTTATTTGGTATTTCCATAGGAATGAAATGATTTCAAATCGTCTTAAATGTGTGAAACGGAGAAATAATGCGCTACAGTTTTCAGGATTTTCAAGGTCAATAAACTTGGTTTCCACGATGCTATTCTTCTAGCAGGGCAGTCTAAGCCTGGGGCGTTGAAATGTCTGGAGAATGAGCTGCATTTTCTTTTACTGTGTATTCACACACACAAACACACACACACACACACACACACACACACACACACACACACACACACACATACATGCATAGAATAGGCCTTTTGACTGTGCACGAAACTTTACTCCCCAGTCTACAGTCCCTTTGTGGAAACGAAGTTACAAAAACAGTAACAAATACATTTAAATATGACTGGCCATTTAGTCTGAATCAGTTTAGCCCCTCCCCTTAGCCTGAAGCAGTTAGCCCCACCCATTTAGTTTGAATCAGTTTAGCCCCTCCCCTTAGCCTGAAGCAGTTAGCCCCACCCATTTAGTCTGTAGCAGTTTAGCCCCTCCCCTTAGCCTGAAGCTGTTTAGCCCCACACATTTATTCTACCACAGCGTAGCCCCTCCCCTTAGGCTGAAGCAATTTAGCCCCACCCATTTAGCTGACAGCAGCTTAGCCCCTGCCCTTTAGCTGAAGTAACATGGAGTGTTGTTCCTGCAGCAGCTTCTTTGTAGAGGTAGAATTTAGAAACACTGTGTTATACCATTGCTTTCCATCATATCCAGGATGCATTACAGGACAGTCTATCAGTATGTGAGTCATTTAAATACATCAGTTTCAAAGGCCCAGTTACAAAAACAGCCTGTTTATTTCAAAGGGATAAAGCAAAACGAATCATGACTGTTTTTAGTGCATAAACCCACACAAACATTATAATTGGACCTCAGGGAAAATGTAAAGTGTGTGCCGATTATTAATCAGGTGCTTCTGGAGAAATTGGTTTGCTGGGTCAGTTACTTTTGTTTCAGGATCACAACTAAACTTCACAGGATGCCATTTCTCCAGTGGCTGGACTAAAGACCAAAGTGTTCCTCACTGATCTGACCATTGCTGCAGCTGCAAAACTCCCATAGCAGGTTTTCAGTTTAGTTTCAATTCTGTTTCGATTGAATGGAGCTTTCTAATCCAGTCAGACCGCCCTAAAGCAGTTTGTCTAGAAATGTGAGAACAGGCCCCTTAATTGCTGGGGGCGACACTGGCAGGAAACATTAATTAGCTAATGCCCTTTTCTGACCCACAGGGAATGGAAACCAGTTTTTGACCAGCCTTGAGCAGAACCATTGTAACCAAGGATGCATCATCAGTGGAGTATAGGATGGCCAGACACTTTTCTATTGTTTTCTCCATTGCTGCATTCTGCTTTTTTCGTGGAAATGCTCCAAATCTCTCAAAATTTGGTCCATAAACCAGAATTGAACCAGTTCAGTGTTGATGAAATATAGGAGGAAGAGTTTCTCTCTAAGAAGGTCTCTAAGAGCATGAAGACGAACCGCTGAGAGGAACCAAGACTCTAGTCGTGGGACTCCCGTTCTGCTCTGATGGTGCAGTTCACGTTCAATGAGACCAAGAAGGTTTTAGGTGTTTCCATGACCAGAGGTGGTTTAGACCAGAGAATTTTGTGGCTTTGGTGAAGCGAAAACCAGCAACAGATTTGAAGGACAATTGAAGTAACAACTGTCTTTTGAACAAGCTGTCTGTCATAAACGAATCACTCGATGACGCAAAAGCTAATTAAGTTGGAGCTACTCGGTTGTCCTCTGGCAGTCATTTCCTGAAAAGATCTGTGCCCTTTTTCTGTTTGCTTCTGTTTACGGCAGATACTGATAATAAAACACGGTCTCTCCGGGACGGCCGAGTGGGAGGGTGATTAAAAGCAGTGTGTATAATCCTGCTAACGCTGAGAGACAGTAGTGACAGGGCTGAGAGTGTTACGGGCAGAAGCTGCCTGTCGTTATTTGACGGTGATTTAACATGTTGTAAATGCGTATGATCTTAATTTGAGCAGGGAAAGTGCTTCGCAAACTCACTTCACTCTCTCATAGCTTCTTTTATAGCAGCAGCCAAAACTTGCCAAACATCCAGTATATCAGAATTACTTCAATTATTTCATGTATTGTATGGAAATACACATAAACCCTTCCTTATCTGTATTTCACAAAGTACAGTTCAAGTGAGACTTTAGTATATTGGAACAAAATGCACTGTAATAATGTTTTGTGGTCTTCACCAGAAACATTATTCATTTTTATACAGTAATCACCCAGTTTTATGTTGATCAGGAGTCGTGGATTCAGTCACACGCAGATTTTTTTTGACAACCGAACTCGGAAATCCCCACAATATTCCCACAATAACGCGGAAACTGCAAACATCCTCCGCCTTTTTTGCTTTTTGTGGCAATAAATATATGTTTTCTGGATGTTTTCACACAAGGGGACCCGTTCACCTCACCAATACTTTAGTCCCACTACCTTTCGAGTTGCTTACATCGGCGGAGAAAGTAATCAGACACTTCAAAGTTCTATTGATCTCCAGTAGACCTTTCCAACGAGCACTCATTTGTATTTTTTAGCTCGAGATGATTAGGTTTTATTATCCGAAAACCATTCACGGCTCTGCGGTGTCCCGATACTTTTGTTCCGCTACCTTCCGAGTTGCATATCTCAGCGGGGAATTTAAATTAAAAGAGGCAAATACGGTAAAGCCAACTACCAAATTTTCTTTAAGGATGATGCATTCAACTGAGTTTAAAATGAAAGCGAAGTGTTCTGGGAGCATATTTGAGGGCATATTTAGGGTTTACACTATAAAAATTTAAAAAATTAAAAAAGAAAGACAAATAATGAATGAAAATGATGGCATAATGACATGGGTTGCCAACCAATCAGCCATTTTCTATGCAGTGTAATCAGTTTTCTCTAGGGGTGGAAAGCGCCTCTAGGTGATGATACTGTAACAACGTGTTGGCCAGGTAATGAATGCACCCATCATAATCCCAGGAACTAGTGCTGTGAAGAAATGCTCACAATAAAAATATACACAAATTTTGTATATCATGGCAATGATATCATGTTGCCCACCTCTGTGAGATTGAGTTTCGGCTGGTGGGGATTAGTGAGGGGGGATATTAAATTTAGAGTTCAGACAAACACAATAATGCGAATCTGGTTAACACTTGTGATTCTAAGCGGAATCTGGGGCGCCCGGAGCGACAGAGGCAGAGTTCTGTATTGTAAGGAGATGAAGCGCCTCTCCTCTTGTGTGTCCCACCCTGGTGCTTGCCCTGAAGCTCCCTCCATTTCAGAGCACACAGCTCCTAAATCTCAGCGCTCTTTCCCAGGCTCCGGCCTGACGCCAGCCACTCACACTCAGCCGCCCTTTGCCCGCCGCCGGCATGTTCTCATCCATAATGGATGTAGGGTGGTGCTGGCGAAGAGTTCCATTGGTGCCTGGTCACCTGACCTGGGCTATCACACGGCACATGTAATCAAGCCGTTCCAGAGATCAAGAGACAGCTTGAGAGGAAGAGAGGGAGAACACGATGGGATGAGGTAAAGGTATAATGGAAGTGAATGGAATGGAAAAGCCTAAGAATAAGCCATGGAAGGTGGAAGTGGTGGGCATTCCTGATGTCTAGGAATGCTGCCAGTGTTCTGGAAATGATACAGCTGGGGAGATGAAGTTTGCTGGGGAGATGAATGTTATATTATGGCAGCACGATTAGGACTTTTAATGTTATGGCTGATTGTCGTGTATTAAAACTAATAATGGGCCATTATTGGCGGTAATGTGCTGCGTCTACGTGAAACCGCGAAAAAAAAAATATCGTCGGCTGAGTCTTTACTACGCAAGCTATGATGACTTTCACCTTGATATTTTAGCGCGGATGTAAACCTTGCCGAATTACACCGTAGGGGGCGAGAACGAGTCTTCGAACCTCAGTGTATGCCTACTGTGAAATTACCACATCACACATGACGTGCTATCATGGATGCAGTTATGAACCGCCGGGTTTGCTTCAGAGAAAAACTAACATTTCCAACAATAATTGGTTGTCCAACAACAAGACCAAAATTCCCAATGTATAAAGCATTTGACTGTATTATACATCTAAATGCAGCATTCCCAAAACTTACATTAATCAACATTACATTTCCAAATACAGTTTTCCAAATTCAGAATAATCTGCCACATAACATTCCATTATATTCCCAACTATAGCATTTCCAAATTATTATTTTCTACCTACAAAATCTCCCAATCTTCCTTAGCATCTTTTTCCATCTATGACATTTATAACATTGTCAGCAATTCCCTACTTCAGAATTCATAACATGTAATAGTTTGGAATACGATGCGAAGCAATTTTGTAAATGTGAATTCAGTGGTAAACATCAGGAATTCTGGGACATGGGAGAGTTTTTTTATTATTGCTGGAAATACTGAAGTTGCGAGTCCTCTTTGTGCCGCCAAAACAGCCCTGACCTGTCAAGGCATGGACTCCTCTGAAGGTGTACTGTGGTTTCTGAACCAAGATATCAGCATCAGATCCTTTAAGGCCTAAAAGTCTGGGGTGGGGCCTCCAGGAATCTGACTATTCTGTCCAGCACATCTCATGGAGGATTGGTCAGCTTGAGGTCTGGGGAGTTTGGAGGCTGAATCAACACATTGAGTTTGTCATGTTCCTACAACCGTACCTGAACAAAGTTTGCAGTGTGGTAGGGCATGTTCTCCAGCAGAAAGAGACCACTGCCATTATTAGTGCCATGGAGGGGCGGGTGTCTATCCTAGCAGAACGTTGCTCAGAGCATTAACCTGCCTGTGCTTCACATTGTTCCCACAGGGCATCCTGGTGCCATCTTTTGTTGGTACCTTTCTATCAGAGCCAGCATGAATATTTTCAGTTTGTGTTACATTAGCTCTTCTGTGGGATTTGACTACATGGCCTTGAGTGCCCATGACCCCGTCGCTGGTTCACCAGTTGTTCCTCTGGTATTTACTGGTCACTTCATACTGGGAACACCCAGATGGACCAAGTTGTCTGTCTATCACTATTTGGTCTTTGTCACTCAGTCACTCCCCATTTCTCTTGCTTCCAGCATTCAGCTTCCAGCATTCAGCTTCAATACCAGACTGTTCACTCACTGCCTACTAAAGTAAACCAGACTAACTAATATATCAAATCCCTCAACAGGTACCCTGTTACCAGATTAGCATTGCATTCACTTCATGTGTCAGTGGCTTTAACGTAGTGGCTGACTGGTATATAATATAATATTTCAAATGTGTTGATGGAAATATGGTTTTGGAATTGTTCCCAATTATTGGGAACTGGGAATATTGTCAATGTTGCAGAAAAGATTTCATGAAATGTTTTTGAGAATGCTGTGCGTTTGGGTTTTTGTCAATGAGATGCTTGTTAGAAATGCTATAAATAAAACTTGTGTTTGCTTGAAAATTCCATAGGAGCGCACAATTCACCTAGACTAGCTGTCATTGAATCACAGGAAAACCAGGTTGGCAGTTCTTTTGTGCTTCTCGCTTTGAAGTGTTACCCATCCTGAGAAAATCTCAGAGTTCAGAGCTCCCAAGCTCACTGTGGCTTTGTTGGGGGTCTGACAACCTGGGACCCTTTCATCAAATGCTCCTCTCCTCATTTGGAGCAGTTTTATGACAGCAGCTTGTGAGTGATGAGCTCCAAACTGTCTCGAGGAGACAGCAGCTGGCACACGTGATGAGGTTTGACTCAAGCAGCTCAACAAATGCAGCTCATTCATCACTGCTGGGGAACTTAAAATAGCTTTAGCATTAGCGATCGCAACGGCTTTAAAATAACTGTGTCAGTGTTGGGCATGGGGTCATCGGTTGCTGTAGCAGGGAGCCCTCCTGGTATGGAAAAGTCCATAAGAGGATGGAAGTGGTCTATAATCTGTCATTTTTTTGGAAATGTGTATGCTTCGAAAAAAGTAAATTATATTCCCAAAAACAGACGCTCTGGAAAGTTAAACAGCAATATAGGCTTCAGGGCCATCTCATTGGTCACTACTTTAAGCTTCAAGTTGAGTTACGAGAAAAACATGTCATTACATTACTATCAATGACAATCGACTTTGTGTTACAGTTGAGCAGTATGAGATTAAGCATGAAATTGACTGAATGGCAATACAAACTGGAAAAACCCCAGAACCACATTCCAGGCATCAGGAGATCATATGTTCATTCCCTGGTGATGCTTCGTTCTCACGAGTTTTCGTGCAGCCATCACGATATACAATGTAATCAAAATACCTGCTGTGATCACGCTTTAGGGCTTTTTTTCATGCTAGGACAACGTTTAACTTTTTCGTGCTAGGACAACGCTTCACTAGCCTGTATTTTAATACGCAGTGCGCAACATCACCAGTATCAGCGGTAACTGTGCCTGAGGGACAGTAGCAGAGAAATAATGAGTTGATTCTTGATTGCAAAGCAGTTGAAACAGGTTGAAATGCCATGAGACGGGGAAAGTCCCTAACCTTAACAGTCACCAGTGATCGCTGATACTGCTGGTGTTATGCACTGTGGTCCGAGATGCGGTAGAGATGTGGCAGGTTCCTGTGTTTGTTTTTTCTCCCCCTGTAGTATTGAAAATAGTATCAAGAACCATCCCTAATATCGATAACAAGCCTAGTCCTATTACAATACAGCTCTAAGGCATGATCACAGCACATATTTTGATTATATTGTATGTTGCGATGGCTGCAAGAAAATCATGAGATCGAGTTGTGCTACGTGGAAATCCAAAAGAGTATAACAGTCCTGTCTCTCTTCCAAAGGGTGGGTAGGATGGTCCCCATTGCTCATCACTCAGCATGCTGCTAGCAAAATGTGGGTGTCTGCTAACTGAATTAGCAGCTAGAGGTCTCCTCCAGGCACGTGCAACAACAGAACCATTATGAACTTCAGAATGGACAGAATGTTCTCCTTGATGCAAGACAGTGTTTAGCATCCAAACATTGATTAGTAAAAATTTAAATCCACAAAATCTAATAGTTTAGCTTTGTGACTGTCTCTTCTTCATGTTTACGTACACTGCCCTCCATAATTATTGGAACCCCTGGTTAAGATGTGTTAAAAGCCTTAAAATAAATTTTTATTGCAGAAGTATACTCTCACACTGAAAATTGTAGAAAAATGTAACCTTCAACTTCAAGCGAATTTTAAGAAGGAAAAAAACTCCCTGACTAAGAAATAGTTATTTTTCATACAATCACCATACAATTATTGGCACCCCTAACAATTCCTAGGAAATTGTGAATAGGGGCGCAAGCACCAACGCAGACTTCCATAAGTGGATCAGGGATAGGGTTTTATTAACAAGAAAAGCAGGTTACAACTGAAAAGAGGCACGGTGGCCAAGCCGAAGTAGAAACCGGGGACAGGGACACGCAACACATAAGGTGAGGGTATACTGGCATACTGAACATAGGATAGACTGGTTTAAATACAGAGAAGACCAAACTAAGAACCAATAAGGAGACAAACAATAATGAGGTGAGTAGTGCAGGTGAGGAGAGGTAATCAAGGGGTGACTATATACATGTGAAAGGTGACAGGCAATATGAGACAGTCCATGGGTCGAAAGTGACCCCAGGTGTTCGCAGACGGGTACTGGTCCCGGTTACCGGTGGTCACTGGCAGAGATCGTGACAGGAATAAATGTAAATGAAGTATTTCTGTCATTTCTACAATAGTTTACAAAGTTGATCAGAGTATCTAGGAACATTTATTTAGTAATTCATCACTTCCTGTTTCCCTGGGGTATAAATATGACGTGACACAGAGGCCATTTCTCTTATCCATTCACATTTACCAGTCGCTTTTATCCAAAGCGACTTCCATTCCCTACCTACAGGGCACAGTCTCCCTGGAGCAACTTGGGGTTAAGGGTCTCGCTCAGGGACCCAGTGGTGGTTTTGCAGAAGGCAGAATTCAAACCCATGATCTCTTGGTCTGGAGGCAAGTATCCTACCCACTGAGCTACCTCCACCCCGAACATGGGAAAGACAAAGGAACACACCATTCAAGTAAGGAAGATGTGTGTCGACCTTCACAAGTCAGGCAATGGCTACAAGAAAATAGCCACTCGCCTGCACCTGCTCATATCTACTGTCAGACGAATAATTAAGAAGCTTAAAACAGCTGGAACCGTGGGAAACAAGCCTGGACGAAGACACAAGTTTATTCTGCCTCCACGCACAGTGAGGAGGATGGTAAGAGAAATAAAAAGTTCTCCAAAGCTCCCTGTTCAAGAATTGCAACAAATGGTAGCATCTTGGGGTCACAATGTCTGCAAACAACCATCAGGTGCTATCTACATGCCAACAGCTGGTGCGGAGGCATGCATGGAAAAACCACTTCTCACTCACAAAAATAAACGCAAACGTCTGGAGTTCACTAAACAGTACTGGGGCTTCAACTGGGACCGTGTGCTTTGGTCAGATGAGACCAAGATAGAGCTTTCTGGCAACAAACACTCTAAGTGGGTCTGGGGGAACACAAAGGATGAGTATGCAGAAAAGCACCTCATGCACACTTTGAAGTATGGGGGAGGATTGGTGATGCTGTCGGCCTGTTTCTCTTCCAGAGGCCCTGGGAACCTTGTTAGGGTGCATGGCATCATGAATGCGTTGAAATACCAGGACA